>VYZX01013896.1:6603-88631 GCA_013401335.1 Brachypteracias leptosomus | reverse complement strand
ACCCTGATGATTCTATGACTGTGGCTAATGCAGAATGAACTCCGGTGATGCAGGAGCTGATCCTATAATTGCTTGGAAAGTGAATGGACATCACTGAGGCTTGTTAATTTGGAAATTGAAGTTGCATAGAATCATAGAATGGTTTGGGTTGGAAGGGACCTCAAAGATCATCTAGTTCCGACCCCCCCTACCATTGCAAGGACACCTGCCACTACAGCAAGTTGCTCAAAGCCCCATCCAACATGGCCTTGAACATATCCAGTGATGAAGCCTCCACAGTTTCCCTGGGCATCTGCCAGTGTCTCACCACCCTCAGAGTGAAGAACTTCTTCCTAATTTCTAATCTAAATCTCCCCTCCTCCAGTTTGAAGCCACTACCCCTTCCCAGCTTTCTTATAGGCCCCCTTCAGATACTGAAAGGCTGCAAGGAGGTCTTCCTGGAGTCTTCTCTTCTCCACTCTGAAGAATCCCAACTTTCTCAGCCTGTGCTTGTAGGAGAGGGGTTCCAGCCCCTTGGATCATCTTTGTGGCCTGGAAAGTTTTGCTGAAATTTAGAACAGTCAGGGGCAGTAGGCTTACATCAATGCAAAAATATTGAATTTTTTTATGGCATTTGGCATTAAAAGACTCCAAAGAACTTTACATTTTTCGAAAGTCCTTTTGTTAACTATTACATGCTTTGCAATTTCTCTATTTTTGTTCCTAATTTTATGAAAGGCTCGGACGAAAAAATAATGTATTCACTGTGGGTACAGACAAACCTGACTGTACCAAAAATACTTTACAATTCAAAGAATAAAGAATTAAGATGAATAATTTGTCTTCAGTTACATTGATATGGGGGATAAAGATTATAGCAATGGGGAAAAGCACTTCAAGATAAAATTTGTGTGTGTGTGCACAAATGTTTTTCTTAATTGTAATACCCTGGGAAAGAAGAAAAATGAAAACTTGTTGCTTAAGAAAACAGGCAGATGTTTTCATTTGTCCAGCCCAGTTGTGTGCTCAAGCATCCTTAAGGTGAAGGAAGTAGAAGCCATAAATACTTGTTACACAATCTGTCTGTGTCAGAGCTTCCTGATGGGTATTTTGCGTGCAAGGGTATTTCCTGATCGAGATCCACTTTGTGACTCAGGATTCTGGGATATGAAAAATCCTGGAGTCAATGCATGCAAATCCCCTGTGGCCCCAGCTGGTGTGGAAAGCTTGTTGGTAAAAGCTGATGGTGTTACAGGAGGATTTTGTGTGTTGCTCTTTCCCCATCCTACAGTGGTAATGGTGCTAATGTACACACAAATGCAGCAATATGTAAAATAGAGAAATTACAATAGAATTTTACTGGGAGGGGGAAAAAAGCAGGCAAAGGTGGGAGAGGAACAAAGGAGGGAGGAGGAGTTAGAAGGGATGGAGAGCAGGAAATACTGAACCATGATTGTGCAGGATACTAGGAGAACCTTGTTGGTTGAACCAGTAGAGAGTAAGCACTGCAAACAGGACTTCCTGCAACTCAAAACTCAGAGGGCATATGGAAAACTCGTTATTTTTCTCCTTTCTTCTCTAACTTCATGCAGAAAGAGGAAGAGAAGTTAAACCTGCACATAACTGAGTCACTTTGGGTGATAGGTTTTAGGCTTTCAAGTTAATGGTGAGCTTCTGAAATTTTTAACCTGTCTTAGATGATTTTTTTTTTTTAAAGGTATGCAGATGTTGCTCCACTCTGTGTTGCAATGTTTAAGTGCTTTATATACTATCACCTGTTTTTTAGCCATAATTGAGTTGACAATGTTCAGATTTTTATCAAGACTTAAGGTGAATGTAAGTCACTTTAGAAACTGCAACTTAGTCACCTCAACTTGCAAGGGCTGGATTTATACAGGTACTCAGAGTCAGTATGTTTCTTGGAGTACTTTCAGAGAGCATCTCACTTCTTCAGCACTCACTCTTTCCAAAAACTAACCAAAAAAATGCTTCTGAAAGTTGTACTACCTCTTAAAATGGATATTTAAGCCCTGAAATACCCTTAGAAACTGAATCCTGAGTGGAAAATTGCCTTGACTTCTGGTTGCACTTAAGTTGCATGAAAAAACCTTTTATTTTGAGATAAGAAAAGAGGTAGACTTTTGAGTGTCCTGTGTATCTCTGTGTATTTTTTCTTTACTAAGAAGGAGATGGCTTATTTTAGTAGTCGCAAATTTCTTCCAAATGTGATTATGGCCAAATATTAACAACTCTATATTTATAAAGCCTCAGTGTGTTATTTTGGTTGAGTTATGGGGAAGGAAGATAATGGTTTTCTCTTTGCCAGACCTCTGTATACTCACATTCATTTCAGAGGATACCAGATGTTAAACCAAGCTTAACTTTCTTGGCAGAACAACAGCTGGAATAATGAGGTTTGTTGTTTAAGTCAGTAAGAAGCAGTTTTCATAATAGTGTGAGTGAAATAGTTATCAACTTGAGATAGAAAGCAGGTCTCTGTACTGCTGCAGTGAGAATACACTAGGAAGTGGTGGTTTGGCCTTCTTTTAGGTTCATACGCTTGTTTGGGTTGGGAGGGACCTTTCAAGGTCATCTAGTCCAAACCCCCTGCAGTGATCAGGGACATCTGCAACTACAGCAGGTTGCTCAGAACCCCATCCAACCTGACCCAGAATGTTTCCAGGAATGAGGCATCGACCATTTCTCTGGGCAAAATAGGTCAGGGTTCCACCACCCTCCGTGTCAAAAATTTCTTTATTCTCTCCAGTCTAAATCTCCCTCTTTTAGTTTAAAACCATCACCCCTTGTCCTGTCACAACAGGCCCTGCTCAAAAGCCTGTCCCCATTTTTCTGACAGGCCACTTCAAGCACTGAAAGGCCATAAGAAGATCTTGGAGCCTTCTCTTTTCCAGGATGAACAACGCCAACTCTGTCAGCCTGGCCTTACAGCAGAGGGGTTCCAGCCCTCGCATCATTGCTGTGGCCTCCTCTGGCCCTGCTCCAACAGGTCCATGTCTCTCCTGTGCTGAGAGCTCCAGAGCTTTTGATAGTTTGCATTTTATTTAGGTATACAAGTTTCATGAGTAGGACTAGGAGATGCTTTATTTTTCAGCGGTGCTTTTTGTCAAGGAGCGTCTTGTAGTATCCCCATTTTACAGCCAGGACTCTAGGACATCAGAACCACACCTGAGTTCTACACAGCAGCTGAGAACCAAACCCAGCACACCTATGTCCTTTACCTGTAACTTAATTATAACTCCCTCCTCCTCTGTGTTGCTAAAGGTTCAGTGATCTCTGATTTGTGGCCTCCAGTGGGGACAGGCTCTTTCTTAACAGCTAAGAAGAAGGGCATTGTGTTTGTACTTTGGGCTGTCTCTCTTAATTATAAGGTTGTATATGACAAAGGAACTACATTCATCTGTGTGAACAAGCTCCGAGGCAGTGCTGTGTTGTGAAACTGACACATCAACCCAACATGCACATGAAGGTGGCACACACTGATAAAACAGCTTTGAGAGCTTTCAGCAAGCAAACTGAAGACAAGGGACAGCAAGAGTCATTGTTTCTGGAGATTCACAGCATGTAAAAATTCTTGAAGCAGGGTCAGTGACAGAGCTGGGGTAATTTTATGTCACTGTGTCCAGAGCTGTTCCTAGATACCCACTAAAATCCCCATTGACCCCGCTGTGATGGCAAACTGGACTGTCTTCTGCTGTGTGGCAGAGGCACTTTGTTCAGGGAGAAGTCCCATCCTCCTTCCCATACATCTGTCCACTCTTAGAAGCTGTGATACAGAAGGTTATGGGTGTCATGAGATCATGGATATGTCTTCATGTCAGCAAAGGGCAGGCTGATTAATAGGTGTTGCTGCTTCACAAATCTGAATTCCCACATCTAAACCCTTTCTGTTGGGTTTGACACTTCTGAGGTGAGTTAACAGTCCTGACTGGGAGAACCGGTTAGAGCCTGGCTTCCATTTTTCCTGTGGCTAGTGAACCACTGGCTGTGTGGTGGTGATTTCAGTGTGCCGCTTGTAAGGTGATGCTTGACATTGCCAAGGTTTTCCCCTTGCCTGCTCGCTTGTTCTTTGAACCAGGCAACTCTTGCAGCTGGCAGGAGAAAAATTACTGCTGGGCAGAGTATCATGACATGAGCCTCTGGTGGTCATCACAACACATGGGTGATTACAACCTTGATAAAGATGCAGCAGTTCGGTGTCTGGGACAGTGTCTGCAGCGAAGTCATTCCCTCAGTATCACATTTTCTCCAGAGTATCTTGCCGTGGTCATGTGGCCGTGCCTTGGCCAACCTTGAGACTGCAGACTTATGGAGGAGGTTGTGTTGTGTTGTATTGTTTGTGTTGTTTCTAATGTGTTCTGACTCAACTATGACTTCTGTGTTCACAAGCTGTTTTTGCTGTCTTTAGATGATTGAATTTTGGCTTTTTTCTTTCTTTGAGAAAATGATATATAACCTATAAGGTTATATGTAATTTTTTTTATTATTTATAGAATCATAGACTCATAGAATGGTTTGAGTTGGAAGGAACCTTCAAGATATCTAGTTCCAACCCCCGTGCCATGGGCAGGGACACTTCCTACTAAAGCAGGTTGCTCAAAGCCCCATCCATCCTGGCCTTGAACACTCTAGTGATGGAGCATTCACAACTTCCCTGGGCAATCTGTTCCAATGTCTTGCCAACCTCAGAGTGAAGAACTTCTTCCTAATTTCTAATCTAAATCTTCCCTCCTCCACTTTAAAGCCATTACCCCTTGTCCTGTTACTACACGCCCTTGTAAAAAATCTCTCACCAGCTTTCCTGTAGGCCCCCTTCAGATACCGAAAGGCAGCAATAAGGTCTTCCTGGAGTCTTCTCTTCTCCAGGCTGAAGAACCCCAACTCTCTCAGCCTGTCATGTTGAAGAGGTGTTCCAGCCCTCTGATCATTTTTGTGGCCCTCCTCTAGACCCTCTCCAACAAATCCTTGTCCTTTTTGTGTTGGGGGCTCCAGAGCTGGACACAGTGCTCCAGGTAGGGTCTCACCAGAGCAGAGGGGGAGTGATCTGTATTAGAGGGATCAATTGGGTTCTAGTGTCTGGGTGTAAGTGTGTTGTAGATGTGAAATACTGAGGCTTGGCTGAAACAACTGCTTCTGAAATAACTGTGGGATCCACCTGAAAGTCCCTTGAAAATTCTTGCAGTTGAAGCAGCAGGAGCTTAAATGAAGGTGTGTACCACTGTTGGAAACATGTATGAATTGAAGGGTTCTGTTGGCTTATCTGTTCCTTTAAAAAAGTTCTTTTAGAGGAAACAGAAAAACCAGAACAGGTGAAAACATGTCAAGAAAGCACTTGGCACGGCCTGGATGAGCATGTCTCATGTCAAGGGTATTGTCTGTCACTTTAAATAAACTTCAGTGGGTTTCCTGATTCTGGTACTGATTCTGGCCAGACAGCTTGAATGTCTGAAGACTGGCTTTCATATAGCAGGGTAAGTGCTAAGAGGCAGCTGTGTGCGACCTGGTCCTGGCTCTGAAACATAAAACCCACCACAAAGCTCTGTCCCGTGTCCCTGCAAAGGCCAATATTGTCTGCTTCACAACCTGCAGTAGTGATTTCCATACTGGTGTTCACTGGGTTGGTCAAACTTGCGGCTATGTAGATGAAGTAATGGTAGATGTAAGTTACCTCTTTTCCTTAAGGTTTTCACTTTTTGTTTCTTAATTTCCCATCTTTTTGGCTTCCCTGGTTTCTTCAGGCCAGACCCGCCCTCAAAAAGGCAGCTCCTGCTGTGCACTTGGCCTTTGCAGGAAACAGGAAGCTCCAGAAATGGTACGAAATTGGCCAGTGAATGTTTTAAAAGCTTGCTTTGCACCCTTTCTCCTTTGTCTTAAGGACACTTGCGCTTTGAATATTGACGTGTGCTGAAAAGATGTGTTCTGTGCATTAATATCTGCCCCAGAATGTGTGCTTGGAAATAATCGCACCCATTCTTCTTACTGGAGGAAGGGTAATTACAAAGACACTGTAATAGCCCTCTTTCTAATTATTTATTTATTTTCATACTGTAACAAATTGTCCCCAACTGACTAAATGCCTTAGAGCAGGTTCTGTGGAGAGGAGGAGTGTTGCTTGTTGAGATTAGTAGGTGTGGCTGCAGGAAAATCAAGCAACTCCAGAGGAAGGGATGACCTTCCAGTAAAGCTGCAGTGTGCAGTTCAGCTTTGAGATGCTCTATCCAGTATGAGTTTCGCTTACATTTTGATGCGGTGATTTCTCTCTCTCAGTTTTTGGATGAAATGAAACCTATTTTGATAGGTGGCTGCATTTTTTTTTGAGGGGGTCCTGGAGCTTAACCACCTATCTCTCTGACTTCCAGGTGGAGCACCAGTATTCACACATATTCACCGTGACTGTGAGGAAAGCCACAAATGTCACAAAAGGAGCGATTGGTGACATGCGTGAGTATTTCTTTTTCTTTTCTCTCTTTCTTCCAGGAGGTTGTTGCTGTAGGCGAGGGGGGGTGGAGATGACACATCAAGCTTGTCATGCATTAAATTAGTGGGTTTGGTGGTTGGGGTTTTTCTTCTGGCTTCTTAAAGCTGGAGCTATGTACCCATTCCATTGCTCACTCTAACTCAGAAAGCAGCTTTGCTGCTCCTTCTGCCCATTAATCCAGAAAAGCTGAGTGAGTTGTAAGCAATTTGCCAACAAGCAAGCAACACCTAAACTTGGGGTTTGGCTCAGTGCTGGTTGGAGTACAGTGAAACTGGTGATGGCGATCTTCAAAAGGCTGTGGTTTGGTGGTGGGAATGCTTAAAAAGAAAGAAGCCAAGAGCTCTGCTGAGTCAATGCAGTAAGAAGAGAAAAAAAAAAGGAGAAAAAGATGATCTAAAGCGGATGAGCAGATCTCCTGGTGGAGAGCTACAGAAGACACAATGCTTCTTCTCCTTTCTTTTGGGCATCTGAGCTCGGTGCTGAACAGGAAACCACTAGGAAGAATGACCCATGAAAACTGTGGTCTGCTCTGAAGGGGGGAGGCAGGAGATAAGAATATATTGGCTCAATCTTAAAAGAATATTCCAGCACGTTCCTGGAAACTGCCTTCAGGTCAAACTACAGCAGCTGATCTGACACAGCTTTGCTCCAGCAGGTTAACAGGGTTGTTTTTTTCATAATTAACGTCTACTGTTGATGTTAAACTTGGGGGGTAAGTGGAAGGGGCACTTGACAAAATTTTGTTGAAAGGGAGATGTTCAAGAGCCACAGGTATGAGGGCAGAGAGGGGATCCCTGGCAGAATGCAAGGAGAAGGAATTGACAACATACTTAGCGTCTACTGTGGGGTGAAGAAAAGCAACACACAGAGAAGGTGCAATGGGGTGTTATCCTGGTGACCTCTGAGAGGGTCTTTATATAAGAAGACCTTGGAGAAAAGTGCTGTAAAGAGCAGAACAAGAGGCCCATGGGTTTGGTTGTGTAAAAAGATGCGTTAAATGGAAAGACATATGTTCTTGGACAGAGATCACTGTCATGAGATAGTGTGAGGAAGAAAGGAGTTGATGTGAGGACCCTGTGATAGGCCATTAAAGGGAATATGAAAAGGGTAAAGGAAGCCAGAAAACCGTGGCTTTTTTGTTTTAATTTTTATTTTCCCCTCAGGACAAGTATGGTCCTGTAACATAAATTCCAAATATTATCCATCAATCTAATTTGATTCTTTTCTAGGCAAAACTGTTATCTTACCAAATCATCCAAACCAAAAAGCTACTGGGGAAGAACTTTTGCTCCAACCTGACAGAACTATGCTTGAGGGCTATTTAAACTTGCCTGGTTTCCTGTCTGAGGCAGTGCTCCATAGCCTGAGGCATCTTCAGTCTGGGGCATCTCCAAGGGAGCTTTTGAAGTTCCTGGGGCTTGTTCTTGAAGTCCTGGCAAATCCCCTGAAGTGAAAAAAAAAACCCAACAGATTGTTGCTTCTGGTTTTATTTTTGGGAAGATGAAAAATGTTTCTGTTTCCCAGGTATTTACAAAGCTTAGTGTGTTGGAGCCTGGAAGCTATTTGATCACATCAGTAATTGCTTTAATTGCTTAAGAAAGATGCATGCAGCTGTGAGGGGTGGAAGGACTTCACAGTTGATCATGCCAGCTCAGATATATATAAAAATTAGTTTTTCATTTAATTTGCCAAAACTTTAGTGTGTTGAAGGAATTTCTGAACTTTTACATTGGGTTTCTGATCTCCAGGATAGGATTCACTCCCAGGGAGGGTGGCTGTGGTAGGTAATATGATATTACTTGTGCTGGGGTGGGTACCTGAGTGGTGCTCTCCCATGACAGACACTCCCAAGCTGTTGACTATTCTGGTGGGTTTCTCCTGATTTATTCTGTTGTTGTTGCTACAGTTTGTGTAGACAGTGACAGTTGTGTGGGCAAGAGAGGTAATTTTATGTTGTGGTGGTGATGAAGGTCCTGGGGAACATGAGAGATTCTGTGTAATATTTTGCTTTTCTTTTTTTCCATATCAGTCGTTCCAGAACTTTCTGGAATAGCGGTGAAAGATCTGACTAAATCTAAGGTTATTAAACATGTGGAAGCACTTCAATTTTGCAGTTTGTATGATATTTTTTGTCTTAAGGATTTGAGGTCTACCTCTGCTCAAGGAGTTCTAGATGAGAGATCTAGTGTGTGTGGTGCTGCAGCTCTGTGAGTGGACATGAGGAGGCTCTGACTTCTCTGGCATAGTTATCATAGAATCGTAGAATGTTTTGGGTTGGAAGTGACCTCAAAGATCATCTAATTCCAACCCTCCTGCCATGGGCAGGGACACCTCCCACTAGACCAAATGAGGCTCAAAGCCCCATCCAACCTGGCCTTGAAAACATCCAGGGATGGAGCATCTACAGCCTCCCTGGGCAACCTGTGCCAGTGTCTCATCACCCTCAAAGTGAAGAACTTCTTCCTAATTTCTAATCTAAATCTCTCTTCTTCCATTTTGAAGCCATCACCCCTCATCCTATCACTACAATCCCTTGTGAAAAGTCCCTCTCCAGAGGTTATCTCCACCTCTCTCTCTCTCCTCAGGCCTAGGGTGGGGAGATAGACAGTATTTTAAGCAAGTTTTTCAAGAGCTCTTGAGAGTTCTTCATTAAAGGAGGGCATAAATGGTTGTGTCATCCGTAAAATGAGGCAATAGATGTTCTCTACACTTTTAACTTCCACAGGCAACGTGTTTCCTTGAGTGAACAGCTCACACACACAGCGCTGCTGAGGCAAGACATATTTTTAGTGTCCTGGCTGATCTGGGTGGCTGAAACAACAGAGAAAGCCAGAGCTAGGAGAGCTTCCAGCCCTCTCTTTTTATTTTATTTGGCTGAGATTTCCCATTGTCTCTGTAAGCTTGTACATTTTTGTAGAGTGATCTGATAGAGGCAAGCAATCCAATCTGAATCTGGGTCACACCAGGATTTGAGTAGCTGAGTTATGGTAGCTGCTTTTGTTTCTCACTCGTAAAGCACATCAAAATAAACAAAAATGGCAGTAATCATGTCATAGAAATTTTCCAGGCAGATGCTTTCTGTATATATATGGGAGATTCATTCAAGTTCCTTCTTATTTCAGATGTCTGCCCATTTGCTGTTGCCTTCATGTAGGAGTACTTCCTTTTACTGATTTCACTTGTCACCCTTCCAAGGTGACTCTTGCACTCTAGATACTGTCCTATCAACATCCAATCGATGCAGCTCTGTCTTTGTAAAAGATTTAAAGTCTATTTTAGGGACTGCTGCTCCAATAGCTGTACTCAACTCTCCTGGCTAAACCTTTTTACGAGCTGGAAGATTAATGAGCTGAGCAACTGCAGCAGATGTGTGGTGAGTTGACCTTGGCTGGTCACCAAACTGCTCTATCACTTCCACCAACAGGACAGAGGGAGAAAATGTGATGAAAAGCTCTCATGAGTCAAGATGAGGAGAGAGAGATCACTTACCTAGTACCATCACAGGCAAACCAGGCTCAGTTTGAGGAAATTTCTTTAATTTATTGCCCATTAATTGTAATACAGTAGGATAGTAAGAAATAAAACTAAAACCACCTTCCCCCCAACACCTTCCTTCTTCCCAGGCTCAACTTCACCCCTGACTCTTCTACATACCCTCCAAGTGATGCAGAGGGATGGGGAATCAGGGTTGCGATCAGTTTGTAACCTGTCTTTACTGCTCCTTTGTCCTTACGTTTTTCCTCCTCCTCCTCTGTGTGATCCTTTCTACAGCGTAAAGTCCTTCATGACCTTCTTCAGTGTGGGTCCTTCCCATGGGCTATAGTCTTTCAAGAACTGCTCCAGCTCATGCCTTTTCCATGGGTTACAATCCTTCAGGAATGTGATGCTCCAGCGTGGGCCCCTCACAGGCCAGAGATCCTGCCAGAAAACCTGAACCTGTGTGGACTCTTTTCCATGGGCCACAGCTCCTGACAGGAACCTGCTCCTGCGTGGGCTTTACCCAGGCTGCAACTTCCTTCAGGGCATATCTACCTGCTCCAGTGTGAGTTCCTCCACAGGCTGTAGTCTGGATCTCTGCTCCACCATGGTCCTCCATGGGCTGCAGAAAGGCAACCTTTGTCACTATGGGGGACATCTCTGCTCTGGCATCTGGAGCACTTCCTCTGCCTTCTTCACTGGCTTGAGGGAAGCAGCTCTGCAGATACCATTTTCTCCTTCCTCTCTCACAGCTACTGTGCCATATTTTTCACATTTTATTAAATGTTATCACAATGCTACCACCAGTGCTGCTGATGGGCGCAGCCTTGGCCAACAGCTAGTTCATCCTGGAGCCATCTAAAACTGGCTCTGTCTGACATGGAAGCAGCTTCTGGTATCTTCCCACAGAAGCCACCCCTGCAGACCTCCTACTCCCTAAAACATGCTGCATAAACCAAATACAGATGGAATATCTGAAGATGGGCATGTTTTTTGTGAGGATTTAATGATTTTAATTAGCTTTCTGCTGGTTACTGGGGTCTGTAGACCTGTAAAATCACTTCTCTGACTGGAGAAGACCTTGCCTCCAGTCCAGTGAGTACTTATATAGTACTAGCTAGTCCAAATACCACACCATACTGTGGAGCCTCTACTTCAATGACAGTATAAGAACTTGTAGAAAAAGACCAGAATCCCAAATGGCAGCATTCCGGAAGAAAAATACTTTCAAACTGTTGTCCTTCTCTCCATAGGATCTCTCCCCTTCTGGATTTTCAGGGGGCTTGGTGGAAAACTGGGTCAAGATTTGTCGTACATCTTGAAAGATCTATTTTTCTTTAAGCATACTGGCTTTCAAAACAACTGGTAACATCTGCAGAGGAAACCAGTTGTATGACTCTACTCCTAATGCTCACTGATCTTGCTTAATCCTATTTTGGATGGGCAGCTTTTATTTGCTTCATCTACTTTTGATGCTATGATAATAAATTCTGGGCATTTTAAGGGAAAAGTCTTTTCTTTAGGAAGGAGAAGTGTGGATAGCTCGTGGTGCTGGTACTCGGCTTCTATCCCAGTTTGTGTCCACCCAGTTGGAATTAAGGATATTTCCCATGCAGATAGGCTGTTCTCAGATAAGCAAAGTATTGGGAGCAGTCCAGTCAACAGAGCTCAACCCTGGTTGCAAAACTTGCTATCATGGAGATGGAAAGCAGCTCGTATAGGTGGCTCTTGACACATCAGGCCATGCTGCAACCAGCAACAGATGTCCCCTGTGAGTCAAGATGTTCTTCTGCTGGGCAGCGCCACTGATGTGCTTCCTGGTTGCCTTCTGCTTCTCTGAAGGAGACGAAGAGCTGTGGTGGTGCATGGGATGAGTCCCTGCCTCCAGCACCAGCCTGGCCCTGGCTGTGAGCTGCTTCACCAATGTGAAGGGAATGAGGAGGTGCTGCCCGGTGTAGGTCCAGGCATCATTTCTCTCTTCACAGGCCTTTGCCCTGGGGTTGTATTCACTGTGAGCCGTAGTTTTTTGGGTTCAAGCTGGTTGATTTAAAGCCAGAGTCACCATGGTCTAGTGCAGTACAGACGTGTGCAGTATTTTCATAGAATCATTTAGGTTGGTAAAGACCTTTAAGCCATAACCCTACTCTACAAAGTCTGCTGCTAAACCATGTCCCTCAGCAGCACATCTACGTGTCTTTAAACACATCCAGGGATGGTGAGCGTGAGCTAGCTGAAAGGGAAGGAATTGGAGATTTGCCTGCTTGGGTTCAAGCAGGGACACAACAGTTTGTGTTACAGGGAGCTAATGAATAAACTTAAGTGGAAGAAGGAAGTATATAGAACATGGAAGGGAGGGGCTGACTACTTGGGAATCCTACAAAGAGGTTGTCAGAGGATGCAGGGATGCAACAAGGAAAGCTGAGGCCTCCTTAGAACTAAACCTGGTGAGGGAGGTCAAGGACAACAAGAAAGGCTTTTCAAGTATATTGGAGGTAAAAGGAAGTCTAGAGGAAATGTGGGCCCACAGCTGAATGAAATGGGTGCCCTGGTGACCAAGGATAGAGAGAAGGTGGAATTACTGAATGCCACCTTTGTCTCGGTCTTTACTGCTAAGGCCAGCTCCCAGGTGTTCCAGACCTACAAGACCACAGAGGAAGTCTGGAGGAAGGAGGATTTTGTCTCAATTAAGGAGGATTGAGTTAGAGAGCAGTTAAGCAAACTGAACACCCACAAGTCCATGGGCCCTGATGGGATGCACCCGCAAGTGCTGAGGGAGATGGCAGAGGTCATTGCTAGGCCACTCTCTATAATCTTTGAGAGGTCCTGGAGAACAGGAGAGGTGCCTGAGGCCTGGAGGAAGGCCAGTGTCATCCTAATCTTCAAAAAGGGCAAGAAGGAGGACCCAGGTAACTATAGGCCTGTCAGCCTCACCTCCATTCCTGGAAAGGTGATGGAACAGCTTGTTCTTGTCACCATCTCAAAGCACGTTGAGGAAAGGAGGCTTTTCGCGAGTAGTCAACATGGATTCAACAAAAGGAAGTGATGCTTGACTAATCTGATAGCCTTTTATGATGGCACAACTAGATGGATAGATGAGGGGAGGGCAGTGGATGTGGTATATCTCAACTCCAGCAAAGCTTTCGATACTGTCTCCCATGGTATCCTCACAGCCAAGCTTAAGAAGTGCAGATTGGTTGATTGTGTGATGAGACGGATTGGAAACTGGCTGAAGGACAGAGCCCAGAGTGTTGTGGTCAGTGGAGAAGAGTTTGGTTGGAGGCCTGTGGCTAGTGGTGTCCCCCAGGGGTTGGTCCTGGATCCAGTGCTGTTCAATATATTTCTTATTGACCTGGATGAAGGGATAGAGTGTACCCTCAGCCAGTTTGCTGATGATACAAAACTGGGAGGAGTGTCTGACATGCCAGGAGGCTGTGCTGCCATCTGGCATTACCTGGACAGGCTGGAAAGCTGGATGGGGAGAAATCTAATGAAGTTCAGCAAGGGCAAGTGTAAAGTACTGCACCTGGGGAAGAACAACCCCATGTATCAGTACAGGTTGGGGGCTGATCTGTTGGAGAACAGCTCTGGGGAAAAAGATCTAGGTCCCTAGGTCCCTCAGCTGCTCATCACAAGCCTTGTGCTCTAGGCCCTTCCCCAGCTTCATTGCCCCGGCTTCATTGCCCTTCTCTGGACTCCAGCCCCTCAATGTCCTTCTTGGAATGAGGGGCCCATAACTGAACACAGGGCTCAGGGTACAGTGGTTCTGCCCAGTTAGGACAGTTTTGGGTATTTAAAACATTCCTGACAATTTTCTGAATTAAAGGGAGGAACCCCTTCTCACTCCAAGGTCTGGAGGCTGCTCTTCAGCAATACAGTAAATGAAACTCTCGAGCTGTTGGTAGAGGACCAAAACCCCTAAAGCCTCATGATACTGAGCACAGATCCAGTGTAAACTTGTTCTGCGGATTCAGAAGAGATTGCCAGTTTCAATTGTATTAGCAGACTTTACGCCAGACAAGGAATAATCTGCACTCCATCAATGAACATAAATCTAGAATAAAAGTCATGGTGTGGGTTTTGAGTAGTGTCCCAGGAATGTGGTGATGTGCCCAAACCTACTCCAGACCAAATGATCACTGCCCAGCACTGGCATTGACATGGACCTGCAGTCACAACTGAGCGGGGCAGCCATGCTGCCTGGTTCTTCCCTGTACCTGTGCCTTTGTGGGCAGAATGAGATGTTTGACATGGAGAAAGCTCTTCAGAACTAGACATTTAGATTAATTCAGAAAAGCCCCAAGCTCCTTAGATTCTGGCACACTACCAGAAGAACGGTTTTTTCTCTGGGCTCTTGCAAGCTGATGTTTTTGTCATGTTTCACTGCTGATTATCTGCAGAGGAGCTTTACAGGTAATCTGGAGAAGTGTTATTTGTCTTTGGTTTTGGCACCTCTACAAATTCAGTTTGAACCTATGATGGGTTCAACTGAGTTGTTTGGTTTATTTTCCTTTCAAAGCTGGATCAGTGAAATCATTGGTGGTGTCCCACCCCAGTAAACTAGGTGGTCATGCAGTGCCTGTGCTGGGAGTTCAGTTCTTTCCTTTGCTTAAGTAACACTGGAGATGAAAAGCACTGTAATAAAAGGCACTAATAACCTCTAATAAATGTGTCACCCAACAGCAGGATTTCTCACTGCGTAGCTGCTGCTCAAGGAGCTGCCTTACTTCACTTGTAGTCACCTTCCACTCATGAAATCTCACACTGCATCATCCCCTTTGCAAAATCCTCTTGGAAGATGAAAGCCCAGTGCCCTGGCATTCCATACAGTCCCTTAAACACAGGCAGCAAATAACCTATCACTTCCTTCTTGGACCCCTTCCTGGTAATCTCTCAGTGTACTCCTGGAGAGTTGAGGTTCCCTATGGCCTTCTGGTATGTCTCAAGACATAGTCTAGCATCTGTATTAGTGCTGGTCTATGAGTTTATCTGTTTAAAGACTCTCAGAAGTATCTGCTCCACATGAGTGGGAGGCCGGAATTTAATGATTATTTGTTAAGTACTAGTTTTAAGTATTCCCTTTTTAAAAACTGGAAAGTCACATTAAACTAGGAAAACCCCATAATTTGAAAATGCATGACATTTTCACCTGACTGTGGCACGGGAACCAAATCATATTTCTCTGCCACTGCAAAGCACATTGTCCAGTGAACCACATAAAATCACTGAATCCCAGCGTGATGGAGGTTGGAAGGATCCTCTGGAAATGATCTCATCCAGCCCCCCCGCTCCAGCAGGTCCCCCAGAGTAGGGTGCCCAGGATCGTGTCTAGGTGAGTTTGGAATCTCTCCAGAGAAGGAGACTCCACAACCTTTCTGGCCAGCACTCTAGCACTATTTGAATTCACTATTTCAATAAAAGAACAGTTATTTTGAAACACACATAAAAACTATATTCTTATGGTGCAGAATTTTTTTGTCGCAAAATAGACAAAATCTGTAATAGACAGATTGCTTAAAGCATTTCTTATTTTAATATGAAACTGGTTGACCCTAAGTACTGTTCATTGTGTGTCTCACTTCATGATTCATAACGTAATTAGGGGATGGAATTCTATAGCAATTACTTAAGCAGGAGATAAATCCAATGAGGAAGAGTCATGGAATCCTTACTTCCTACCTCTTGCCCATTTCTCAAGCCAGTGTGTTTAAAAATAACAGTTTAGATGCTGACTGTGCTTTTGTCTTTGTCTTCAACCCCTGGAGATTTTTAAAGGTCTTTTCCAACCTAAATGATTCTATGATTCTATGAATAGGTGGATGCTCTGAATCTCACAAAACGATTATTATGAACTTTTTGTTAATTACCTTTAAATTCATACCTATAAGCTAATTGCAGGGCCCTCTGTTACTTCCACTGGCATCACTGCTGAGGCTCTTTAACTTTATTTTTTAGTGTAAAGGTGGGGTTTTAAATACACTTGTACTTAATTGCTGGTTGATGAAAAGCTGGACATGAGCTGATAACGTGTGGTCACAGCCCAGAAACCAATGGCATCCTGGGCTACATCCCCAGCAGCATGGGCAGCGGATCAAGGGAGGGGATTCTGCCCCTCTGGTCCACTCTGAGGAAACCCCCCTGCAGTGCTGGGTCTAGCTCTGGAGTTGGGGTTGTTCAGCCTGGAGAAGAGAAGGCTTCAAGGAGACCTTCTTGTGGCCTTTCAGTACTTCAAGGGACCTGTCAGAAAGATGGGGACAGACTTTTTACAAGGTTTTGTAGTGACAGGATGAGAGGGGTGATGGCTTCAAACTGTAACAGGGGAGATTTAGATTAGAAATTAGGAAGAAATTCTTCACTGTGAGGGTGGTAAGACACTGGCCGAGGTTGTCCAGGGACATGTATTCAAGACCAGGTTAGATGGGGCTTTGAGTGACTTGGTCTAGTGGGAGGTGTATGTGCCCGTGGCAGGGGGGTTGGAACTAGATGATCTTTAAGATCCCTTCCAACCCAAACCATTCTATGATTCTACGATTAATTGTCAGTTAATATTTTCTTTTTTCCTGAGAAATACTAATGACATCTTGTCCCTCTATTCCAGAACATTATCTGGGCCATTTCATATGAATGGGGAGAATAACGACATTTTAGTTGTGTGCACATGTTGAGACATGTTACTTGCTGTAAATAGTCACAGAGTGCCAGGAAGAGAAGACTATGGAATCAAGCCACAGTCCCTATCTCATGGTAGTGCATGTGTCCATTTGCAAACCTTCTAAACTTTACCTGTTGGGATGCACTGCAGATACTAGCTCACAAGTGATGGATAAGTCACGTGAGAATGCTCAGAGCCTGGCTGAGCCGTGTAGAAACTGTGCTTCATAGAATCATAAGATGATTTGGGTTAGAAAGGACCTTAAAGTTCATCTAGTTCGACCTCCCTCTGCCAAGGGCAGGGACACCTCCCACTAGACCAGGTTGCTTAAGGCCCCATCCAACCTGGCCTTGAGCACATCCAGTGATGGAGAATCCACAACCCCCCTGGGCAACCTGTGCCAGTGTCTCACCACCCTCACAGTGAAGACTTTCCTCCTAATTTCAAATCTAAATCTACCTTCTTCCAGTTTCAAACCATTACCTCTTGTACCTATCACGACAGGCCTTTATGAAAAGTCGCTCCCCAGCTTCAGAAGTGTCCTGAGCAGAAAGGACAAATTCTGACACGTTGGTTTTTGAAAAGTCTGTGGTTGGTATTTCAAGCAGGCTGCTAAAAGAAAAGAGCAATTCCGTGACAGTGTTACCTATACATAGATAATTCCTTTGTCTTGAATATACTTGCAAAACATCACCTTTGGACCCAGAAACCATTTCAGAAAGATACTTCCTTTTAAAATCAAAATACAAATAACAGCAGTGACCAAGCTACTTTTCACTTACATTTTTCAGACTTTTTTTTTTTTTAAACCATATCTGGGAAATGAACTGGCAAACCCACCAAGAGCAGTAAGTACATCCCTGTGAAAGGATGCACACCCTGTCTGTTTTATCGACATTTGATGGCTTTAATGGTTTGAAATACATTAAGTGAATATTTTTGTGTTATTTGCCAAATCGCTGGTAGATAATTTTTGGTCTCCAGCCAATAATAAGGAATAGTATTTTGATTAATGTCATATAGGTTGCAGCAATATCTTTATCAGAGTACACAGTCTTCCAGTATTTTTCCTCTTCATCTGCAGAAGGAAGTTATAAAAGAATGGATTTTCATTTTCTTAATTGAAAATGGCACAAAATAAACTTTCAAACATGAAAGGGCAGATGATTAACCCTTTGCCTCGCGTTAATAAAGATAACAAAGGCAGGGAGTGAGGGGTTGGTTGGCAGAGACAGATTTTTCTAAGTTTGGTTGTTCCACGCCTTGGGTTTCGTTTCTGTTTCAGCACTTGTTTGGAGTCTCTCTGATAGGAAGTTAGTAATGGCATTCAGAGGGACCTTCTTGTGGCCTTCCAGTATCTGAAGGGGGCCTACAAGAAGGCTGGGGAGAGACCGGTTCAAGGCCAGGTTGGATGGGGCTTTGAGCAGCATGGTATAGTGGAAGGTTTCCCTGCCTGTGATGATCTTGAAGGTCCCTTCCAACCCAAACCATTCTGATTCCATGATTCTATGGTCTGGCAGCTGTGCCATGGTGTGGACTTTCCATACACTTTGGGATTTCAAATACAGATAGGAAATCAGCTGCTTTTTGTGTTTCAAAGGAAAAATTAGAGTTTTATAACTCACAGTTAGGGCTGATCACATCATCACATAAAAAATTGGAAATGGAAAGGGAAGCATTGATTTTTTTTGCCCAGAACACTGCTCAGCACCAGTACTTTGATTAAACCCCAAGCTTTTGTAGGCATGTTCGGTCCCTTGGCAGAGCAGGTCTGTAGTGTTTATTGCCACAGTAGTGCTTGACAACCAGACTTGCCAGATGAGATCTTGTCACTTCTGATTTCAGGAGATATTTTGCTGTTTAGTTTCAAGGGTCCTCGATTCCCTTCTTTCTGACACAGTTTCATGTGGTAATTCAAGGGAGCTCATGTAATCAGTAGAAGTTGGCAACTATTTTTATCTGCCAGGGACAAAACAGATTGAAAAAACGCTTGGGGGTTGATTCCCCTGCTCTCCTGACTTTAAATAAGAGACAAAATCAGACATAAATCTGTAGGAGCTCATAAAGCTTGCTATTTAAAGGCCTGCCACACTGATCCCCAACTTTAAATAGCTGCTTGTTAATTAATTACAGAGGTCTTGGTGTGACCTGCCAAATGGTAGCAGTTAGCTGAGCCCTGCAGATAAGGAGCATGGTGGAGAACTCTCTGGGGAGCATTGTAAGAGTCCAAGAAAATTCTCACACCATGGAATCCTTGAATCACAAAGTCTTTTTACATACAAACTTTTGTTTGAGGGAGCCTGAGTCCATGAGCAGGTTTGTTTACTGTCCCGAAGGTTTCCCTGAATAGAGGAACACTTAATCCAAAGCATGACCCTCACATATCACCCTGCATATCCAGATGAAATCTCACTTTGTGGGTGAGTTCAGTATCTTCTCTGTTTGGTGATGGCATCAGAAGGCCCATTAAGATCTGGCTGATGTTCTCCACTAGAATTTCTGGAAGACCAAACCTTTTGAGTTTTGATTCTGTTCTGCTGGTACACATACAGGACCTCCTGAGTGGTTTCAAAATAACTTTGCTTGGTTGTTTTTTTCCAAAAAACGATTGATATCAAACTTCTTTGGTTTGCTCCTTTCTTCCTCCTCCTTCCAACTGAAATGACCAAGTGGTTCTGGGCCTCAGCAATCTTAGTAACATTTTACTGACATCCAAGAGTCTCTAAAAACATTTGGCTTTGTTGGAAGAAGTATCTTTAGACTTAAAGCAGGTACAAGGAGGAATGTTCAACCCTTGTTTTGCCTAGTAATGGGTTTTAATCTTTTTCAGAAAGAGAACTTTAAGGAGAGGCTTCTTGTTTGTGGTGAATACTGTATTTGCTTGAAAATACTTCACTAAAGCAGAGGACAAACTTTGGAGAGAGGATGCCAGAAAGACATGTGCGTTTTACTGCAGCAGAGCAGGTGGCTTTTCATGATCACCAAAGCCACAGAAAGAACTTCCCATGCTCTCCTTTGAAGCATACAAGCAACATTTTAGAGAAATCTGTAGCGGACTACATTAGCATTGGCCCAATTCGACAGCAGAAAAACCTCATTGGACAGAAAAATATTGCATGCTTTAATGGGTTGGGCAGGTTGGGTGTTTAGGGCTGCCAGCAACCCATTCTGTGCTCTCAGGAATGGCTGGTTTTAGACACATGGGCTGAGTTTGGTCTTTTCCTTCCGCTGATAATTCTGATTATAGCTGGCCTATGTTTCTGTAGTTTCAGTTAGCATTCTGTGCAATTATTCTTCAAATACAAGGTCTTGATGCCGTGGGGACCTCCCCAAAGCTGGGGTGGTTGCAGCGACTTCAGATTTGAACAGCTCTCCTTACACTGGGTTTAGGAGTACATGATGGCCTGATGGATTCCTTCAGGATTGCCAAACCAGCGAAGGTGAGGGAGGAACCAAACCTGTATACCCGGCTGCTTGTTTTCATTCTCTGAAGACTGTTTCTGTGGAATACTGACTTCTGTGACACAAGCCAAAGCAATTAAAGGCTAGAAAGAGTAGAAGGGGTAAAGCTTTAAAAATCATTACTGCTGCCTGGTAGAAGTGTACATGTTTCCAATAAACTTGAGTCAGTCCCATTCTGTTCACTTAAGTCTTTTCTCCTCCCTCTTGAAAACAATGTCTATTCTTTTTGGAATATTGTTAATATCATTGTATCATTCATGTCATTACATTTAGGTAATTTATACAGTGGAATATTTTTCCATCGTAGACCATGAGGTGATTATGTGGTTTCACATAATCGTATTGATAATTACAACCCAAACTTGAGTTTTACCGAACCTGAACATCTGTTTTGTTCTTATAGTTGACACTCCAGATCCCTATGTGGAGCTGTTCATTCCGTCTGCCCCTGACTGCAGGAAGAGAACAAAACATTTCAATAATGATGTGAATCCCGTGTGGAACGAGACCTTTGAGTTCATTTTGGATCCTAACCAAGAGAATGTTCTTGAGGTAAGTCATGTGGCTGAACTGCATCTGTGAAAATGGAAGTTGTACAGTGTCTGGAAGGTTAAAATAACAACATCTTGTACATGTATGGCATCTATTGTCTCAAGATTACAACTTTTTTTAGCATTAAAGGCTGGGTTTTGCCTTTAGGCTAAACAAGGGATGTATAGATTGTCTTATTCAATAAGTACCCTTGAGAGTCATTGTAAGATATGCCTCTGAGTCATCTCTTAGACTGTTCCTGAGACCTAGTAGCTTCCTATTCTTCACATCAACCATAAATTATTTTCTCCCTGCTTCCTACACTGATTCAACTGTTGTGGACGGTGAATAGGTGAGGGTAAAGTCAAGTCTCTGCCCATTCCCTGCTTCTCCCTGAGGAGACAGAAAGCAGAAGCATGGTTCTACTCTCTCCTCTTTGCCTGGAGCCAAGGGCTGAGTATATCACCCAGTGATATGCAGACTTGTTGACCAAGCCACTACCAAGTTTTGGTATGTTAAGCCTTCTGGGTCATGTACAAAAGGGGTTAAGTGTAATTGTTGTATAAGTGGGCATGGCAGACATTTAAGATTATCTATAGTCTTTTGTTTCCTTGGTTCTTCGCATGGGATGAGGTCTTCTGACCCAAGCTTATGGCTTTTCAGTCTAAATTGGCCAACTGAGACAGAGGCTAAAGCCTGTGAATCTGCACTTTGTATCCTGGGTTCATTTTTGGGCCCCTTACTCCAAGAAGGACATTGAGGGGCTGGAGCATGTCCAGAGGGCCACAAAGCTGGGGAAGGGTCTAGAGCACAAGTCTTGTGAGGAGCAGCTGAAGGACCTGGGGTTGTTTGGCCTGGAGAAAAGGAGGCTCAGGGGAGACTTTTTCACTCTTGACAACTCCCTGAAGAATTTTAGAGAGGTTTGTGCTGATCTGTTCTCCCAAGGAACAAGTGATAGGACAAGAGGAAATGGCCTCAAATTGCACTGGGGGAGGTTTAGGTTGATGTGGTGGGTTTACCTTGGCTGGGTGCCAGGTGCCCACCCCTAGTCCCTCTATCACTCCCCCTGTCCCCCAAACCTCCGTCAGCAAGGCAAGCGGGGAGAGAATAAGATGGAAAAGGAAAACCCGTGGGTTATGATAAAAGCAGTTTTAATAAACAGCAGAGAAAGCAAGGCCGCGTGCACGCGAAGCAGAAGCAAAAGAGCTGTTACTCTCTACTTCCCATCCGCAGGCGGTGTCGGGCCTGTCCCGGGAAGCAGGGCTCCAGAACGCGTACCGGTTGCTTGGAGGACAAACGTCTTCCCCCCGAATCCCCCCGTCCTCCTTCCTTTATAGTTGAGCTGACATCATATGGTATGGAATATCCTATTGGTCAGCTCGGGTCGGCTGTCCGGGTTGTATCCCCTCCCAAATCTTGCCCCCCCGTACCTTTTGGTGCTGTGTGAGCACTGATAGTCATAACAAGGGTGTGTGTTATCAACACCCTCTGGGTCACAGTACTGCAGCATGAAGGCTGTATGGGGAAAATCAGCTCAGACAGACCCACTACAGTTGAACATTAGGAAAAGTCTCTTCCCTGAAAGGGTTGTGAAGGCCTGGCCCAGGTTGCCCAGGGCAGTGGTGGCATACCCATCACTGGAGGGGTATAAAAGCCATGGAGATGTGGTGCTGAGGGATATGATTTAGTGGTGGCCTGGCAGTGCTGGGTTGACAGTTGGCCTTGATGATCTTAAAGGTCTCTTCCAACCAAAATTGTTCTATGATTCTATGTGAAGCTTTTCATTAAGCTAGTGTCCCTAATCAGTATGGGCTAAACAGTTCAAGATCTAAAAACTGAATTCTGTTTTCTACAAGGCTCCCTGTGTGCCTGGGGAGAGGAATAGGTTCTACACTCCAGGAAGGAAGAATCTCTTGATCAACTCAATGGCACAAGAAGAACTATCACATACATCCTGCACAGGAGACAACAATATTTGGAAATTCATCATAATTTCACTGTACCTTTGCAGAAAACAGATTACCTAAAATAGCTTCCACCAGCTGGTCAAGTGCAACAGTCACCGGAGTTCCTTCTTACTAAATGTTTTAGTCGTAGGTGTGCAAACTGGCCATGTGAAACTTGAGAAAAGTTGAAAATCTCTAACTTACTACTTGCTTTCTAATAACAATTCATGCAATGAATTAGAATTAGAAAGAGGAATGGAGTGATTTTGGCTTCTTTGTGAGAAAGCATTTGTGGAAATAGGAGAAGAAAAGAAGAACTTGGGTTCACCAGCTGGCCTTTGTTGCAGTTTGGGAACTAAAATTTGTTTCAGTTGTGCCTGAGAAAGCCTTTGTGGCTTCTAACACAAGTCCCGGGGCAGCGAATTTTACTTGTTGCTTTTTTCCTGTGCTTTTTTGGAAGATCTGCAGGAGCTACAGCTCACTAAATAACTGATGTAATCTATAGTAGCTCTCGTGATCTTCCAAAGATGAGTGGAATGGTAAACTGAGGAATAGCAAATAACAGTTAAAATACATCCCCTTGGTTTTGCTGATATTGTATAAAGATTGGGTCAGATTCTGCTTGTAGTTACACTTAGGCAGCTTCCCTAGTAATGTATGGGTTTGTTGAGTATGAGACTTTGTTCAAGGACTTACTTCAAGAAAGTACCTCCCACCTGGAGTACTGTGTCCAGCTCTGGAGCCCTCAACACAAGAGGGACATGGACCTGTTGGAGCAGAGTCAGAGGAGGCCACAGCAATGATGGAAGGGCTGGAACCCCTCTGCTACAAGCACAGGCTGAAAGAGTTGGGAGTTCCGGTATCTGAGGGGGCTGACAAGAAAGCTGGGGACGGGCTTTTTACAAGGGCTTGTAGTCATAGGATGAGGGGTGATGAGTTTGAACTGGAAGAGAGGAGATTTAGATTAGAAATTTGGAAGAAGTTCTTCACTGTGAGGGTGGTGAGACACTGGCACAGGTTGCCCAGGGACATTGTAGATGCCCCAACAGTGGATGTGTTCAAGACCAGGTTGGGTGGAGCTTTGAGCAACCTGGTCTAGTGGGAGGTGTCCCTGCCCATGGCAGGGGAGTTGGAACTAGATGATCTCCAAGGTCCCTTCCAACCCAAGCCATTCTATCATTCTGTGATTTTAAAAGGATAAATTGTTAAAGTCACAAGCAGTGGTGGCCAATGGCCTATCTACTGCCTTCTTGGGAACGGTACCACCTCTTCTACTCTATCTTTATGCATTCTGATATGAAGAAGTTAAGGTGCTGGCAAGCCATTAATTTCTTACTGTTTCACGATCTCCGATATTTTAAGCACGTAGAGGCCAAGGTCATTCACATCTGTCTGTGGTACCTATGTGACTAGCTCATTTCTTACCAGGGTGAGAACCCCCAGTTACTAAAACCTCCTTTGGAATTTGGCTACCATTTTGTGAGGTGTTACTTGGTTTTTAGTGTGGTTTTATGCAGTGGTTACTGACTACAGGATTTTATGAGCTGGATCAGAATTCCAGTCTGTGAAACCACCTCCTCATCTCTCTTTGTGAACTCCTGAGCATATGCAGACTCCACAATCCTCTTGACTCCTTAGATAATTTTAATCTAAATCTTAAGCTCTATCCCAAGTGCAGTTTTCACTCTGAAGTGGAAGAAGCTCTCCAAAACCCCATTAAGAAGTTTTTCGTTATTAATTTTCAAAGACAGCCCTCAGAGATGACAGCAACGAGCATGAAGTTCTGCAAGGAAGCAGAGGGATGTTGATGCTGTTAAAATTATGAATTCTTTCCTAAAATACAGTTCATCATTTCAAAGGGGTACTTGTGACACAGGATAGAGATTCTTTACAGCTGAGAAGAGGCTGAACCCAGATGTAACAACTAGTCATTCAAATGATTATATCTTGATTCCATTTGTTTTATACAAAAGATATGGCCCAAGCTGCAAACATGGGATATTTTAGAAGATATAATACCTCAAAGTGGAAAAAAAATCGTAAGCCAAATGAGTTTGGAGAATTAATTCAATAGAAACTATGTAGATGGTAATTTCAAATTCTCTCTGAATATCTTACTTGAGAACTTGGAAGGTTGCCACTGAGAAGAAAGCCTGTTAGACCTATACCCATGTGGAGTAGAATGAAGGCATTGAACAGTGTTCTGTGGTATCCATGTACATCTTTGGATGGCATCACTGTTTGAGAATGTATATGCTCTGACATGGAGAATATGAGAAATGGCTTGAAGATCTGGCTGGATACAGAGAAAAGCTTTGTGTAATTTGGAACACTGCCTGTTTTGCCAAATCCTTGCTATGAAAATCTTGATCTGTAGATACAAGGCTAGAATGTATAGGTTCTGTCTTCACTGAAAAGCACTATATGGTTTCTGATGTATCACATTTTAAACTATAAAAGTTTCTTCATAGAGAAGTTTGTAAAACTGGCAATTTGAGGTTGTTGTAGATTTTATATGTATAATTTGAAGTTATTATAGAAAGATGGTGAGATTTCCTGACCCAAAAAACCCTTTGCGAATGATACTGTTGTACTCATGCAATTAAATGCCTTGAAGGTGCCACCTGTACTATCCATGAGCTTCTTCTGTTTTAAAGAACATGTCTCACTGGGTGTTGACTGGGTTGGATCAGGCCTATTCCTTTTCCATACATTTTTTTTTTCATTTTAGATATAGACTATATGGAATCAAAAAGGGATTTATTGCAGTGGAATTGAATACCTATATATCTTTTCTAGGTTACTTTGATGGATGCCAACTATGTTATGGATGAAACTCTTGGCACATCTGCATTTCCTATATCTTCTCTGAAACTGGGAGAGAAGAAGGAGATCCAGTTAACTTTCAATGATGTAAGTTGCAGCATTCATAGCTTTGCCTTTGTTGGTGTGACTTTGAACGTGATGGACAGTTCTTAGAAGAGCACCTGAACTGAGAGACTTAAACTGTTGTTTAGACCAGGTTGTACCACCTTTTGGTCCTTCATCACATGTTTGAATTTTAACTGTGCCGCATTCTAGCTAGATAAAGCTTCTTCACAGATTAGTAGAGGATGATGCTTTGTGCTGCTAGCTCTCTTGTTCCTCAGGCCAACACCAAACTCAGCAACATCTCCTCAGCATACCTTCATCTTTTATTCTTCATCTGTTTGCTCTTCTCCATCTCAAATCAGCCAAGGGGGAACACGCTACTGAGAGAGAGCTCAGCAAGCTGCCCCAAATAGGAACCCTCTTCAAACTAATTAGCTTCTTGTTGCTTCTCCCAAACTGGTTGGTTCCTGGTTAATATAGCTCTAGCCTCACCCACCACCCCAACCATGATCACCTGGGGGAAGGCAGGGCCTCATACATGTGGGCCAGGTTCTGCCTCTCGGGGAACAAAACATGTTGCTGGGTTGTGACTGATCCATAGGTGAACTCCAACTAGGACCCCACAGCCCAGGCCCCAGCACTTCATGTTTAGAAAGGCTGAGTGATGTGTCCCAAGGACTCTCACCAAGTCTGATGTAATCCTTCGGTCATTTTGTTGAAGCATAAGAAAAACATTTGGCCTGCTTTTGATACTCATCAGAAGTACATGTTCCTAGATGAAGGGATATCCAAAACTACTTCCAATCCCATCCATCTACCTCAGTACTATGTAAGTGTTTCATTAATATAGAGCTAAGTTGTGAATTGAGGAAGGAATTAGAGTGTCATGGAGGGTGTAAGGTGGCAGCCTTCCAGCCTGGAAATACCTGGATATTTGGGAGCACAGGAGAGATTCTGCCCCTCTGCTCTGCTCTGGTGAAACCCCCCTGCAGTGCTGGGTCCAGCTCTGGAGTTCGCAGCACAGGAAGGACATGGACCTGTTGGAGCCAGGCCAAAGGAGCCACAGCAATGATGGGAGGGCTGGAATCCCTCTGCTGTGAGGCCAGGCTGAGAGAGTTGTGGTTGTTCAGCCTGGAGAAGAGAAGGCTCCAAGGATACCTTATTGTGGCCTTTTAGTACTTCAAAGGGCCAGTCAGAAAGATGGGGACAGGATTTTTAGTAGAACCTGTTGTGACAGGACAAGGGGTGATGAATTTAAACTAAAAGAGGGATGTTTAGGCTGGAGAGAAGGAAGAAATTGTTTATATTGAGTGTGATGAGACAGTGGCCGTGGTTGCCCGGAGAAGTGGTCAAGAAATAAGAACGAACAGTGCAACTGAAGGCCTTAGTGTCCCTGCTGAGAGAATCCTCTTTAAAAATCTAGTTTCAAACTTTCCCTTCCTAAACCAGTTTCTGCACTGCATGATTCAATGGAGCTTAATGATCTTTCTTAGCACGAGAGACTACTCATGTGCTGGTCAGTTTATGACCTCTCCTACCAGTGCCTGTGGCTTCCACAAAGCTAACAAATTCTTCTGTTATTTTTTGGTTTACTTTCAATAAATAGCTTGTTGTAACACAGTCCTAATTAACAGGCAATAATGCATTAATTGGATTATTCTTGTTAAATGCTTACACCAAACGGATGGAGTCACGTCTGCCTGTGTGGTAACCCTGGAAGTTGTCATTCCATCTGTTTGGAATTGAGCTTGTTCTGCATGTATTAAAACACCACATTTATGTATCACAGACTCTTCCAAACATAATTCAGTCCTTGTTGTTATATCTGTCACATCTGGTTATCTTTATATGTATATATATTATATGCATACACCATATGTATAAATCCTGTCTGCATTTGGTTTGGGCTATGGTTTATTATATGATCTGAGGTCTTGATTTCTGCCTGCTCTGTTGTTTTCTGTCCGACACAACTTTGCACCATGATTACAGCAAATAACAGGTTAAGACCTATTTATTGGAAATCAGAGAGTTTCATAGGTAAGATTTAGCATTTAATTAGACTAACCTTAAGGCAGTCGGAATACTGATATCCTCCTAGTGTTTCTTTTTCCTTTTTTTTTTAAGTTAACGCATTTTTGAAAGTTTCTGCATATTTATGTCACTAAGTGCTTCAGTAACTCTTGGACTGGCAGAGCATGGGCTGTTTGCAGATGCTTGCTACTGCCAGAGAAAGAGTTGATGCATAAATTTTGAAAACATATTTCATGAAGCTCCTGCCAATAGTATAAGGCCTTGCCACATTGCAGATATGGTTTAACTTCTCGTTGGCACTCAGCAGAGCTTGGAAAAGGAGGAGGAGGAAAAAAAATCAGTGAAAAAAGCCAGATACACTCTGAAATTTATAAGCAGATAGGAATGGAATGTCAAGTCGTATTGAGCCCACATTGAACACACAACATGTGTTCCTGAGGTTCCTGGGGTGATCTGTAGAAGGTAAAGGAAATGAATTCCCTATCGGAACATTTTGTAGTATCATAGAATCATACAATGGTTTGGATTGGACGGGACCTCAAACATCATCTAGTTCCACCCCCCCTGCCATGGCAGGGGCACTTGCTACTAGACCAGGTTGCTCAAAGCCCCGTGCAGCCTGGCCTTGAACACCTGCAGGGATGGAACATCCACAGTCCCCCCTGGGCAACCTGTGCCAGTGTCTCACCACCATCAGAGTAAAAAATTTCTTCCTAATTTCTAATCTAAATCTCCTCTCTTCCAATTCAAACTCATTACCCCTCGTCCTATCACTACAAGCCCTTGTCAAAAGTCCATCCCCAGCTTTCTTGCAGGCCCCCTTCAGATAGTGGAAGGCTGCAATGAGGTCTCCTTGTAGCCTTCTCTTCTCCAGGCTGAAGAACTGCAGCTCTCTCAGACTGTCCTTATAGCAGAGGGGTTTCAGCCCTCTAATCATTTTTGTAGCCCTCCTCTGGACGCTTTCCAACAGGTCTATTTCCTTCTTGTGTTGGGGGCTCCAGAGATAGACACAGTGGTCCAGGTGGGGCCTCACCAGAGCAGAGGGGCAGAATCACCTCCCTCGACCTGCTGCCCATGCTGCTTTGATGCAGCCCAGGATGTGATTGAGGCTTTTGAGCTGCACTCGCACGTTGCTGGCTCATGTTGAGCTTTTCATCAACCAGTCCCCCAAGTCTTTCTTCTCAGAGCTGCTCTCAATCCACTCATTTTCCAGCCTGGATTTGTGCTTGGGATTGCCCTGACCCAGGTGCGGGACCTTGCTCTTGGCCTTGTTGAACTTTATGAGGATGTTCTGGGCGCATGCTTCAAGCCTGTCAAAGTCCTTCTGGATGCCGTCCCTTCCCTCCAGTGTGTCAACTGCACTAAGACAGTGTGTCTTAGTTTTAGCAGCCTCATGCTCTTGCATTTTGACTAACATGCAATTGTTGCTTTAACCATAATTTTTTAACCATTTGCTTGCAGTCAACCCCTTTAAGCACTCTATGAAATCCAGAGGAGACCAACCCACAGCTTATGGGTCAGGTAGCTCTATGTAGTCTGGAATTAAAATCATTCTATAGTGACATTTGTTAGTTGCCTCTTTCAGAAACTTGTAAGCACTCCAATTGATAATTTAAGCGGATTTAATGACATTTGATGCCTTGTGAGGAACAAACACAGAGAAGTCATCCTCTTCCAGGTCTTTGTTTCAGATGCAAGCCGAGTATGAAGTTTGCCCAGTGAACGGAAGCAAGTTCAGTGGAAAAAAGGGATCCTAAGTATGTGAAGACAATTAGATCTCTTCAGGCCATAGATGAATAGCGCTGTCAAAGATAATTGCCAGTGGAAGAAAGCCAAGATGGTGGGATCAGATGAGTGAACGTCGGGATCTCGTAGCACCTAGTAGCGTTTTCTGCTGGATTCAGTGTTAGTGGCATAGCTTGAAATCATTCTGTATGCTTTTAAAAAGAAAGTTCAGTAGAAAAGGAGCTCATTCATGTATATCAGAAATGTCCTCCTTTCTGAAAAAGTGATTGAAAGAAAAATAATGACAGTAATAATTTATGTTCCAGGTTTGTTTGTGTTTCTTCCCTTCTGTAAGTTTTGTAAACATATTAATATATTTCTTGTTTAGGTCACAGAAATGACTTTGGAAATGTCCCTTGAAGTATGGTAAGTGTCTCATATTAAAAAAGAAAAAATTGAACAATGTATTAGCAGCAAAAGTGGGTTTTTATTTTACTCTGTTTGTGAAAAAATTCCTGGTTTTAATATAGAAATACCAAGAGATTCACCAAGAAATACCAGGAGATTTTAAATCTGTAATTTTAAAATTACAAAGCTGCCCCCGAAGTGTATTTGAGTGTTGATACCATACAGTACTGCAGTCAAAGGGGAAGGTATCAGTAGGGCCAGGATTTCACCATCTGTAAAGCTAAGCAGGTGCTTTCCCTCCTCTCTAGCTGACTTCCTCCCTCTTTCTTAGCTTAGCTAGGTGAAAGGCCACAAATCACCGTGAGGCATAATCAGAAAAATACAGAATCATAGAATCATTTAGGCTGGAAAAGACCTTCAAGATCATCAAGTCCAACCCTCAAGCTAACTCTACCAAGTCCATTGCTAAACCATGTCCCTCAGCACATCTCCACATCTTTTAAATCCCCCCAGGGATGGTGATTCAGCTACTTCCCTGGGCAGCCTGGTACAGACCTTAACAACACTTGTAGGGAAGAAATTTCCCTAATATCCAACTTAAACCTCCCCTGGCACAACTTGAGGCCATTTCCTCTTGTCCTGTTGCTNGAGCTTTTCATCAACCAGTCCCCCAAGTCTTTCTTCTCAGAGCTGCTCTCAATCCACTCATTTTCCAGCCTGGATTTGTGCTTGGGATTGCCCTGACCCAGGTGCGGGACCTTGCTCTTGGCCTTGTTGAACTTTATGAGGATGTTCTGGGCGCATGCTTCAAGCCTGTCAAAGTCCTTCTGGATGCCGTCCCTTCCCTCCAGTGTGTCAACTGCACTAAGACAGTGTGTCTTAGTTTTAGCAGCCTCATGCTCTTGCATTTTGACTAACATGCAATTGTTGCTTTAACCATAATTTTTTAACCATTTGCTTGCAGTCAACCCCTTTAAGCACTCTATGAAATCCAGAGGAGACCAACCCACAGCTTATGGGTCAGGTAGCTCTATGTAGTCTGGAATTAAAATCATTCTATAGTGACATTTGTTAGTTGCCTCTTTCAGAAACTTGTAAGCACTCCAATTGATAATTTAAGCGGATTTAATGACATTTGATGCCTTGTGAGGAACAAACACAGAGAAGTCATCCTCTTCCAGGTCTTTGTTTCAGATGCAAGCCGAGTATGAAGTTTGCCCAGTGAACGGAAGCAAGTTCAGTGGAAAAAAGGGATCCTAAGTATGTGAAGACAATTAGATCTCTTCAGGCCATAGATGAATAGCGCTGTCAAAGATAATTGCCAGTGGAAGAAAGCCAAGATGGTGGGATCAGATGAGTGAACGTCGGGATCTCGTAGCACCTAGTAGCGTTTTCTGCTGGATTCAGTGTTAGTGGCATAGCTTGAAATCATTCTGTATGCTTTTAAAAAGAAAGTTCAGTAGAAAAGGAGCTCATTCATGTATATCAGAAATGTCCTCCTTTCTGAAAAAGTGATTGAAAGAAAAATAATGACAGTAATAATTTATGTTCCAGGTTTGTTTGTGTTTCTTCCCTTCTGTAAGTTTTGTAAACATATTAATATATTTCTTGTTTAGGTCACAGAAATGACTTTGGAAATGTCCCTTGAAGTATGGTAAGTGTCTCATATTAAAAAAGAAAAAATTGAACAATGTATTAGCAGCAAAAGTGGGTTTTTATTTTACTCTGTTTGTGAAAAAATTCCTGGTTTTAATATAGAAATACCAAGAGATTCACCAAGAAATACCAGGAGATTTTAAATCTGTAATTTTAAAATTACAAAGCTGCCCCCGAAGTGTATTTGAGTGTTGATACCATACAGTACTGCAGTCAAAGGGGAAGGTATCAGTAGGGCCAGGATTTCACCATCTGTAAAGCTAAGCAGGTGCTTTCCCTCCTCTCTAGCTGACTTCCTCCCTCTTTCTTAGCTTAGCTAGGTGAAAGGCCACAAATCACCGTGAGGCATAATCAGAAAAATACAGAATCATAGAATCATTTAGGCTGGAAAAGACCTTCAAGATCATCAAGTCCAACCCTCAAGCTAACTCTACCAAGTCCATTGCTAAACCATGTCCCTCAGCACATCTCCACATCTTTTAAATCCCCCCAGGGATGGTGATTCAGCTACTTCCCTGGGCAGCCTGGTACAGACCTTAACAACACTTGTAGGGAAGAAATTTCCCTAATATCCAACTTAAACCTCCCCTGGCACAACTTGAGGCCATTTCCTCTTGTCCTGTTGCTTGTTCCTTGGGAGAAGAGACCAAGCCCCACCTGGCTCCAGCCTCTTTTCAGGCAGTTGTAGAGAGTGATAAGGTCTCCCCTCAGCCTCCTTTTCTCTAGACTAAACAACCCCAGTTCCTTCAGCTGCTCCTCACAAGCCTTGTGCTCTAGACCCTTCCCCAGCTTTGTTGCCCTTCTCTGGACGTGCTCCAGCCCCTCAATGTCCTTCTTGGAGTGAGGGGCCCAAAACTGAACCTAGGATTCGAGCTGTAGCCTCCCTAATGCCCAGTTCAGGAGGACAATCCCCACCCTTGTCCTGCTGGCCACACTAGTGCTGATTCAAGCCAGGATGCTGGTGGCCTTCTTGGCCACCTGGACACACACTAGCTCGCCTTCAGCTGGCTGTTGACCAACACCCCCAGATCCTTTTCCACTGGGCAGTTTCCAGCCACTCTCCAAGCCTGGAGCTTTGCAGGGGGTTGTTGTGACCGAAGTGCAGGACCTAGCACTTGGCCTTGTGGAACCTCAGCCCATTGCTCTCAGCCCATTGATACAGCCTGTTCAGGCTCCTCTGTAGTGCCTCCTGACCCTCATGCTGATCAACACTCCTGCTCAACTTGGTGTCATCTGCAGACTTAGTAGGGACAAGGCTGGGGACACCACTTGGGACTGGCCACCAACTGGATTTAACTCTATTCATGCACTCTTTGGGCCCGGTCATCTAGCCAGTTCTTTACCCAGAAGGGTGTCCGCCCACCCAAGCCATGAGCAGCCAGTTTCTCCAGGAGGATGCTGTGGGAAACAGTGTCAAAGGCTTTACTAAAGTCCAGGTAGATACATCGATGGCCTTTCCCTCATCCACTAGGCAGGTCACCTAATAAAAGGAGGAGATCAGGTTAGTGAAGCAGGATCTGCCTTTCTGAACCCGTACTGACTGGGACTTAGCTTTTAAGTCTAAAAATGAATTACTGAGAATTAGGCACTTAAAGAGTCTTTTTTTGTCTGTAGCTATAAATAGCTTTGCTAAGCACTGTAGCTGCAGAACTCTTTCATAATGACTCCAGAGACTGACAAACATCCCCGAGGGATAATTTCTGCTCATCATTTTGTACTCGTAAAGATGTGTCTGTGGGTGGTCCTTGAGACCACCCTGAAACCCTCCAGGGCTTGTACATTACAAGTATTTCATATCTCTGGCATTAAGTGAACAGAAGTCTCTTGGCTGTTTCTTGATGCTTTTAGGCAATAGGCTTGGAAATACCTTAAACAAAAAGATCTGATCAAGTCCAGCTCTATTATTCTCAGATGGCTGCATGGATTTTGGATCCTGTGTGGACTTCTTGTGCGCAATATCATATATATCTTCATGGAACATTGTATGTAGGCAGTCTTTTTCTTAATCCCATTATTTTATTACAAAATAGGTTTTTAAAAGATCTAAGGAATTATTATCTGTGCCTAAATAGATCCATTGCTACAATTCCTTGAAAAGAGGTTGGACTGAGGTGAAGTTGGTCTCTTCTCCCAAGAAACAAGTGGTAGGAATAGAGGAAATGGCCTCAAGTGTCACCAGGGGAGATTTAGATGGGATATTAGGATCAATTTCTTCTCTGAGAGGGTCATCAATGCCTGACTAAGGCTGCCTAGGACAGTGGTGGAGTCCCCATCTCTGGAGGGGTTTAAAAGCTGTGGAGATGTGGTGCTGAGGGACATGGTTTACTGGTGACCTTGCAGTGCTGAGTTAGTGGTTGGACCTGATGATCTTAAAGGTCTCTTCCAACCAAAACGATTCCCTCCAGGGATGGGGACTCCACCGCTACCCTGAGAAGCCTGTTACTTTAGTAGGAATGTAGGAAAACTTTTCATTTAAGCTCTTTGCTCAGTGGATAAGCAGAGAATTCCAATTTCTAGGCTGTAAATAATTGCGTGGGAGTGGCAAACTCACTTGCTCTATTTTAATTTCGGGTTTCTTTAAGACCACAATGTACCACTAGAAGCTGCATATTTTGTGTTTGAGTTTCACCAGTATGTGAACAATGAAGTTTCTCTACCAAATGCATCTGTTAAAGACACAATATGCCATTGATCTGTGTGTCCATCATCCCATGGAAGCAGCTGATGCAGTTGTGTCGTCTAAAGGTACCTTCCAACCCAAAGCATTCTAGGATTCTATGAGTAATCATCATTTCTTTTCATGTCATGTCAGTTCATGAGGAGTTTCCTCTTCCTTCCCCTCCTTTTCCAAGGTGCTATTTTTAATTCCATTTTGAGTTGTGCCTTTTGTTAAAGCTCATCTGGTTTTCATAATAGCTCTTCGACCGATCTCCGGTTCAGCATGGCTCTGTGCGATGAGGAGAAGAAATTTCGGCAACAGCGGAAAGATAATATCATGCACAGCATGAAATCATTTCTAGGAGAGGAGAACAGCAAGAACTTGACCACGTCCCGTGATGTAAGTTTGGAGAGTTCATAGCAAGATGAGTATCACCTTTGGAGTCCTGCTTTTTTCTCTCAAAGGAACGAGTGAGATATATCTCAGTGGAAAGAGAGATGGTAGAAGCAAAAAAAATTCATTTTCCTCTATGCACATATGATGTTTAGGTTGCAGAATAATTTTTTTTGTGCTCTAGATTTATAGATTAAAGTTTTAGGAGGCAAAATCCTGATATTAAATAAGATGTGCCCATTAAGTGCAAAAGGATAGCACTGTGTAAATGCCATTATGGGATAGAAATCGCAGCTTTCCATTTGCATCTTGAAGAAACTGCAATAACTTATATCTGATTCTTTATCATTTTAATCCTTAGCAGCCTGTGCCAAGGTTAAAATTGGGCCAAAGGAGATCAACCCATGCCTTTAATTTTGCCCCGATTCTGCATTCCTGGCTTTGTTAAGGTGTTGGACCTGAGCTGAGCTCATCATCTGAAAAATGCCCAAAGGGCATGTGCAGTTTCTGCTGCACCAGAAGCGTGTGGTGGCTCTGGGCACAGGCCCAGCTGCAGGATCTGCCCCTGCATGCTCGATACGCAGCCTGGCCCTGGCTGTGTAGCTTGCGTGTCTAGAAGATTAGGCAGGAAATGAGCTGGTTTAATGGTACAGTCAGCTTAGAAATCAGTTTCTTTCTTTCCTTCTTTCTTTTCCTTTAGCTCATTTTATAGGATTAGGGTCATAAAATGAGCCAACAGAAAGTTGAGCCAACAGATCTAGATGGCCTGATGGTGCTTTGGGTAACATCAAAGGGAGGAAGGGTGCCGAACCCGACTGATCTTTCCAGTGGTTTCAGAAAACACTGTGTTATTTTGGGTTAATTAAGGATCCACTTATTTTGTAGTAGCTTTTCCATCTTCCTCTTTCTTCCTTGCTTGTTTCGTCTCCTGTTACACTCCCAGAATTGTGACAGGATGACTGTGTGTATGTGGGGGGTGTCAAGCAATGAACAGAGTAAATTAATTGATCTGAGTTGATTAATTCATTGATATTGATTCCTTTTGTGCCTTGTTGGTATAAGCAGAATGTGACAGTGTTTTGCAGAAGCTGGAAACAACGTTGAAGAATTCCTTTAGAATTTTTATGCCCTTCTGAACAGGTGTCATTGCTTTATACTTTTGAACTCTGTCTTGCCTAATAAAATACACTTGTGTGAGCTTTCTGGGGTAGATGAAAGAATTTGACAAGTATACATATTTTATTTGTAGTAATGTGCATATTTTGAAGGAACTTCTTCAAGGCTTTTCAATTTTCACTTATTTTAATCTCAACACATGCAGATCTTATCAGGGTAGATATTTCTGATCTTCTACAGCAGAAGAGTGTCTTTCTCAGAAAGGGTGCAGATGTTCTCTCAGTATCCAGGTAGAACTGGAGGGATACTCAGTGCCTGAAGTATCAGTTCTACACAGGCGGTACATGAATTACTGTAAGTGCTAGGTAAGATTTCATGTTCTCCTTGTCATCATCTCCCCTCACTGTCTCAAATACTGGAGTTTTACCAGTTAAGTTCCATCTCCCAAGACCAGGCAGTAATCTCTAGGAAGAGAGGTAATCTACCCTAGGAAGAACTGAGCTAATGTGAGCCTCCCACTTTTCACATGCTGAGCTGACTTGTCAGAATTTTTAGCTGCTTCTAGAGATGCAAAACACTTTTTCCTCAAATTAATGTAGTTTTGTCCTTCTAGGCTGTCATTTTTACATTTATTGCTACAGATGAAAGATAGTGGGAGGATTTATAGGATGTTTGTTTGGAGTCTTAATGTAGCCTCAGAAGTCAGGCGACATAATGAGTATCCTTAACTGCCTGTGAGTCATTGTTTAATCTTAAACAAGTCACTCACTTACTTGAAGTTCACCTCAGTTTCTTCTAAGTGAATAGCAACACGTGTACCTTGCAGGGGTGCTGTGAGACCTGAAGACCTGTGAAATAATGATATATCCCTGAATGGGGAAGCGAGTCCTTCCAGATTCCCTTAATGCATCCTGAGGCACATTCTGAAAACACAGGGGATGAGATTTCTCCTACCAGTGCTAATGCTCTGCTTATTTTTATAACTTCTGTTTCTTTGAATGATGCTCTAGAAATACCATAACCAACTAATGAAAGCAGTTCTCTAAAACCAGATTTGCAGAACAATTTCTTAATTAAAAAATCCTTCTTTGTACCCCATGGTAATTTTTTTTCCACCACAGGTATTCTTGTCAAGATTTTGTGCACTGTGTTTCCACGCAGTTGCATAAAACTATCTGCACCATTCATTCCCAAAGCAAGATTTAATATATTTTAGCTTTTTTTTTCCCCAGATTACTGGAAAATATGATTGAGGTGCCTTTTTCAGAACTCATTTTTCTTAAAACATATCTTGTTTCCCAAATCCTTTGCATTTTCCTGCCCAGTTTGGTGATTCAGCAATTAGCACTTGCTGAGATGAGGTGCCTGTGAATTGAAGTGGAGCTGTACAGTGCTGAACTTGTCCACATAATGCAGCGGCCCATGGATCCTCGAAACAGATAGATTGACCAAACACTTCATCAGTGTTGTTAAATCCTCCCTCATGGAGTTTGATGGATGATGCCTAAGATGGGTTGTTCAAAACTGGCCTGAGTCTCTCATTATTGTGCTGTGCAGACCAACCGTAGGAAAAAGAAAGCTGTGCTGACATGGCCTTGTGGAGACAACAGTACAGAATTGTGTGTCCAGTGTGGCCAGGGATTAGAACAATGGGCTTTTGTCTCCAAGACTTTTCAATCCAATTCATGTTTTTGATGTTGACTCGTCACAGCACTTTCTTGTGAATCACTTACCCTTTTGGTCTAAGTTTACTGATGGCTTGAATGCATTTAGTAGCTCTGCCTCTGTTTAACTGATGTACAAAGGAATTTGGGTGCTGAGCGCCTCAAAGAGTGGAGTGTGTCCACCCCGATCTCCATCCATGGAGAAGCATGCACACTTTGGGAGCCTGTCTTCATTCTTTCTCAGTTGTGAGATGGGTCCTTGGTTCTTTATACTCTCTCTGCACCTACTTCCCCCCACCTCTGCCTATTTATCCTAGAGGGCAATTTGTAAGCTGGGTGTATGTAATCTCAGATTTTACCATTTCTTGCCCTTAAATGTGTTGGAAACAGAATCGCAACTAAAAGGCTGCTTTAACAAACCTACCTGGTTGGAAATGTGCTCTACCTCCCTCTGCAAACAGGAAAGGGCTCTTAACCTTCATCACCTGACTTATGCCTACGAATCAACCTGTATCCAGTTGGCTGAAATAAATGAATGGAAATGTGCAGTAGATGCTTCTCTTCAGTTACTTTTTCATAATTTAAAAGATTTTATTTAGTGTGAGAAGCTTACTTAAGCTGCTGCCCTCTGCTTTAGAGCTCTTTAATTGCATTTCAGTGCTGGAAATCAAGTAGTGATGGCACTTCTTCATACTTTGCTTTGGTATTGAGTGGAAATGAAGAGATACTATACATACACCTACCCCTCAGTATCCCCACCCTCCGCTGGTATAGGAATCTCTGATTCCCTGAATGCCTGTGGATTAAATATGCAGGAAGCATTTGCTGTCAGGATGCTAGTGTTTCTTCTCCATATTCTTTGTTGATCCTCCTTAAGGATTTCTCTGCATCCTGAAGAAAACTCAGATTTTCCCTTGTGCTCATGCCACTTCCCTTATGAATAGATTCGTTGAATAGTGGTGGTTTGGAAGGGTTCTCATATGCTTTTTCCAGGCTTGCACCTGCAAACCACCGTCTTCATCCTGTTAGGATTTGTCTGTGGAGATTAATTAGGTAGTGTTTGTAAAGAGCTTTCAAAGCCCGGCGTACATGATTGAATTTGTGATTAGTAATACGGCTCCCCTGTTCAAAGCAACTGCTCCATTATTGGGGTGTTGGCTTAAGAAAACAGACATGTCCTAAATCTTCACCTTTGTTTTGTCATTTTTTTTGATAGATAGCTATCTCTGGAGGTGCATGACGAATGCTGAGGCCAGTGAATACCTGTGGTTTCTATTACTAAAGCTTAACACTTATGAAGCAGATAATCAAATAATCCTACTGCATCAAGAATAAGCAGGTTTTGTGGAATGGAAGCCTCAAGAAATACCTCAACTTCCTCAGTTGTTGAGGATGGTCATTTCCATGTGACTGTGCATCATCAGTCCTCGGGGAGTGTCATGGCTTGCAGTGTGGAGTCTGCAGGGAGAAACTGAGCTCAGTAGTATATGGGTCCTTCTCTTATAACTGAACCCATCTATTGGCACCTTAAATTATGTTTCGGTGGCATTTTTGTCTGATTACCAGTTTGATCAGATAGGGGCTTTCTGCACAATCGTGTAATTCTTGTGCTGAGTAACAACCAAGAGGTTGTTACCTTGTCACCATTGTACGGTGGAAAATTCTTCTAGGTTTTGGAAACCAGGAACCAGGTAGGACCTTTGCTTAGTCTAAAACACTTGATGATGGTAGCAAGCAAATTTTATTTTATTTTGTCTTCTTTCTAGATACTTGGGGAAACAATGCAGTGAAGGGAACAGCTTTGAAGTCAGGGCTGGGAAGTAAGAAAGGAAGAAGTACAAAACAAACCCCCTGTAGATACATTTTCAATATGGTGTCACTTGGAACTGGGTCTGCTTTTGCTCCCTTTGCTATCTCTTAGTAGCTGAGTAGGTGTACACATAAATTCTCCTTGCCTCTCCTTTAGTTTTTGCAAGACAGCTGTAAATTTGAGCCTGTCTTCATGCTCTGTAGCAGTATCAGATGTTTGTATTATAAAATGTGTTTTTAAACTCCTCACCAAAATATCATTTGTCTCTCTTCTGTTTCTGATTAATAACTTCTACTGCTTTTGGCTCTGTTACAAAGGTATAATTTGGATTATGGCTGGTGTTTGGATTGCTTAGATTTCTGTGGTCTTGTAACCAAATAGTTTATTTAATAACTAAATATAATGTCTTCTTTATTTTGGATTATGGATAAAAAGGACAGACAGGCCAAAGAAATTCTGAGTGTATTTTTATTCAGAAATCTTGCTATGAGTGGTGACTTCTTCAAATAAATTCTAATTCTTCAGATATCAAACAATTAAAGTTCTAAGTAGCGGGGCACTGTGGGGGCAACAACTTAGTAATGCTGAGGCCTGATGTGGTTTATTCACCCAATTTTTAGACTTACTGGTTGTATTTTAATGTCTGAAGCAGCAACACAAATCTCTGTGAGTGAACTGGACTTGAAATTCTATACATTATTTCAGTAGACTGGAAGCTAAGGAGGGTCATAATGATGATATTTGACTTTCATTACATATATAACCTTGATATGACTCTGAACTCCATCATTTTCTGAGGACTGCAACCCAAGCAGCACCCAGTGTGTATGTTTGCCCCTGGTTCTTGACTATTTGTGAGTATCAGGTGAGGTACAGCATTAGTCAGCCTCTTCAGCATTTGCAGTAGGAAATTGTTACCAAGGCCACCTACAGACTCCCTGGATGGCTTGTACAATGCTGACCCTTCAGCAGGGGATTAAAATCTTCCATGTAAGGACCACAGATAGATCAGGAGACTTCTGTTTTTTGGAGAATGCCTTACCTACTCCATCCCATTGCTCAGCAGCCTGGATCTGACTGCCACGATGTCCACAGCGCTACTTTCTTTCTCAGTGTGACCCATAAGCTACCAAAAGACACATCTCTGATTGCATCCTGATGTTCTGTGCAATCAAGGAGATGCTTTCTTGTAGAACACAGCCCCCTTGCACCCTTTTTCCCTGCCTGTTTTCCTAGCCTTCACCCATCCATGGTAGCATGCCAGATGTGCGTGCTGTCCCACCAACTCTGTAGTGTTCTGATTGGGTCATAGAACTGTGACTACACTTGAATTTCCAATTTTTCTTGTTTGATGTCTCTGTGCATTAATATAGAGGCATTTGAGGTAAGCCTCTGAATGCCCTTCCTTTGAGCAGGAACATGCAGGTCTCACTACTGACTTTCTCCCATGCATTCCTCCTGCATTTCCAGCATTTGCAGCCTTTGCTCACTTAGGTCCCCGTCACTGAAGTTAGTCTAAAGCCTTCCTCATTAAGTTAGAGAGTCTGTTCATGAAGGTGTTCCTCACTGCTGGTCAGATGAATTCTTTATTTTTCCCATGGGCCATCTTCATCAGCAAACAAGCCTTCACAGTGTTGTGTTGTTTCAGCCATCATTATTTTATGCTGCCATCCATTGCCTGATCACACAGGCCAATGCTGAACTCAGCAACATCCCCTTGGAAGTCTTTCAAACAATTCTGCCATAGGTTCCTGTGGACCCAGCTCCTTCCCTGCCCACTATGGTTCCAGCATCATCTGCTGGACACAACGGACAGAAATGGCCCCCTCAGTGGCCCTTCATATGGAAGGACACCATTGAGAGAGCTCAGCAAGATGTAACCAGCGCCAATGGAAACCATACCCAGCAGGAAGCTCCTTCAAATGATGGGCTTCTGATTAAAGTAGTTCTGGCCTCACCCACCACCCCAACCATGACCACCTGAGTGAGAGTGGAGTCATAGAGATACAGGTGAGCCAGGTTCTGCCTCTGGAACCTGAAGCCAGTAGGGAGGTTGTGACTCACCCGCAGGTCAACTTCAACTCAGGGCCCACAACTCAGGCCCCAGCATTTCACATGGTCAAGGAGGCAAAAGTCTCATTAATGACAGCACCTGAGCCTGATAACATCTGCTTGAGCCATTCCTCTTCCAGACTAGAAAGATAAACCCACAGCCTTGGACGCCTGTGTCCCTTATCCTTGCTCCAAGAGGGGACAAAGCACCTCATCTGCTCAGGATCTCCCAGGCTTGTATCAATGTTGCCCACATGGATGAGCAGTGAGGGGTAGCATCTGGAAGGCCAGGTGAGACTCAGCCATTTCTCTGTGCTGTCATGGATCTGGAGTCTGGACAAGCAGTAAACCTCCCTGAACAAGAGCAAGTCATCAGCTGCTGTCACTTGTCACTTTGTAGCAATGTTTCTTATCCTGTAACTAGTGATATCTGATCCAAAATCCCCTCTGACAGCATTTGTTCCTTCTCTGTCACTGGTGCTCTGAACCAAGGTGAAGGGCTGCTGGTGGAAGGGGAGGCTTCTCTCATGGCCAGAAACAAGACTGCAGCGCCTCCTTTCCTGGGAGTTCAGGCATTCCTCCTGCCCTTGTGTTGCCTCAGTCATATCTTCCTTCTTGTCTGTGTGGGAACCAGGCACATTTTGCTTCCCTTTGTATCCCTGCATGTGATGGAACCCTGGACCAGGCTGCCCAGAGAGGTTGTTTCTCCTTTGGAGAGATTCCAAACCTACCTGGACATGATCCTGGGCAACCTGCTCTGGGTTACCCTGCTTTAGCAGCAAGGTTGGATGATGATCTCCAGAGGTCCCTTCGCACCCATGTCAGTCTATGATTTTGCCATTGTCTGGCACATGTACCACTAGAAGACTGCAGAATATGTTCTTTCTGACTTCTAAGAACTTTTGTGCATAGGTCTGGACAAGCACAGGTTTCTTCTCTGCTGTGAAGATCTCTGAATGGTGACCTATTAAGTACACAAGGCTGGTATATTTGGCCAGGGATTGATGAATAACATTTATTTACTGCTTTTAGGTCTTTAGCAGACTTAATGTGGTAATATGCTCTTCTTCTCATCTGTGCAGGTACCAGTGATAGCGATACTGGGTTCAGGAGGTGGATTTCGTGCCATGGTGGGGTTTGCTGGAGTCATGAAAGCACTTTACGAATCAGGAATTTTAGACTGTGTGACCTACATTGCTGGTCTCTCAGGATCCACATGGTATGGGGTTTTTTCTTTTGTTTTTCTTCAGGAAGTTCAAGAATGAATTTTCATGAGAGTTGACTTATTTCGAAGGTTATAATTCACAGCAAATTTTACAAATACACTGTCAGTATGGAAAAGACATATGGAAGCAGCTGTCTTGCAGTATAGCAGGTCAGAGGAGCAGATCTTCTGGAAGAGATGTTTCAAATTGCCTTGAAGGTTGAGGACAGCTCAGTCTCTGGGTGATCATATAGAGTCAAGTCCAACCCTCAACCTAACTCTACCAAGTCCACCACTAAACTATGTTCCTCAGCACCACATCTACAAGGCTTTGAAATCCCTCCAGGGATATGGTCTCTACCACTGCCCTGGGCAGCCTGGGCCAGGGCCTCACAACTCTTTCAGGGAAGGAATTTTTCCTCATGTCCAACCTAACCCTTCCCTGGCACAACTTGAGGCCATTTCCTCTTGTCCTATCATTTGTTACCTGGGAGACGAGACCAATCCTGACCTGTCTCCAGCCTCCTTTCAAGGAGTTATAGAGAGTTAGAAGGTCTTCCCCAAGCCTCCTTTTCTCCAGGCTCAACAACCTGAGGTCCCTCAGTGGCTCCTCACAAGACATGTGCTCTAGGCCCTTCCCCAGCTTTGTTGCCCTTCTCTGGACCCACTCCAGCCCCTTCTTGGAGTGAGGGACAGGATTTGAGGTGTGGCCTGCCCAGTGCCAAGTCCAGGGGGACAATCCCTGCCCTAATCCTGCTGCAAACACTGTTTCTGACACAAATCTTCCTAAGGCTTTGATAGCAGGAATAGATGAAAAGAGAAGCTACACGTACGTACTCACATTTCTATTATCAACAGCCGGTAGCATACGGACTAGGACTGTGTAACTGATTCTTTCATCTTGATAACAAAAAAATTAAGATTTCAAGCTGTTGGTATAAATCAGAAATATATTTTGTGTTGTTTTAGTTTCCTGATGAAATGGAAAAAAAACCTATTTGCAAAGAGCGCTGGCCTAGGCTGCCCAGAGAGGTTGTAGAGTCTCCTTCTCTGGAGAGATTCCAAACCCTTCTGGACGCAATCCTGGGCAGCCTGCTCTGGTTGACCCTGCTGGAGCATGGGGGTTGGATGAGATGATCTCCAGAGGTCCCTTCCAACACCCACCATGCTGGGATTCTGTGATTTGAAGATGATGACTCATGAAACCCCAAATGGATTATATACTTGTAGGCGGCAGAATACTTTCAACCCCAGGATTACATCTGTCTCAACTGCTCTTCTGAATGAGAGGTTTTCTCTTCTCCCTGGCTAGTGCTATAAACCTGCAGCCTTTTGTCTTCTTGGCTTCTATAAAAGTCGTCCCAAATTACAGGTATTGAAACTATGCAAATTACAAATATTGAAACTGTTTGTGTTGATGTTTCTGAAATGAAATGATGTCACCTATTTAAAGGCTGTGTAATTTTTATCAGCCAAATACATCTGAAAAATTCAGTCCAAATTTCTTAACTGTTTGGACTCCTTAACACTAAGTTTTTTTCATTAAGTGAAAAACTTCAGGTGTTTTTGTCTAACTTTAAAACCTATTTTTAATGTCCATGGGTCATGTTGCAGCAGAGGATGTTACATCTTAAGAAAACATTGATCTTTTCAAGGAAGTCTCCCAAATGTCACCAATTACAATTTTATCATAACCATATTGGTTTGAATACTTGGAGCTGCATCTGAATCTGGTTTAGGGCCACCTGGTACAAGAAAGGTGTTGACAGACTGGGTGAATTCTCTCAAAGTACCATGATGTCAACCTGGGGACTGTAACGCCTGAGTGAGTGAGGCAGCAGGATTTGCTTAGCATTGATGAGTAGGCAAATGTAGTGGTGGGGTCAGATCTTACTGTTACCTTCAGCTACCTACTGAGGACTCTTTAGGAGACATGCAGAGAAAGGACAAGGAATAATGGCTGTATATTACAGCGAGAGAAATTGGATTAGCTCTTAGGGAAATGATTTTGCAGTGAGAGTGGTAAAGCACTGGAATGTATTCCCTCATCCTGACGTGCTGAGGCTGGGTAAGGTGTCATACTCTCTCTGTCTGACTCGGTAAATACTACATGTGAGAGCAGAACTTGACTGAACAAAGCCCTGAGCAATCTGATCTGAATTTTTAAGTTGACTCTGTATTGAGCAGGAGGCTGGAATAGAGACCTTGAGATTCCTTCCAGTCTAAATTAGAAGATAATATGAATATCTCATTTTTTCAAGAGTAAGGGAAGGGGACTTTCAGTGGAAAAGCTAAATATAAATGAGCAGGGAGTCTGCCTGGGGTGAGTTTTATCCCCTGGTTTACCTCTTAAGGAATCATATGAATTTTGGTTCCACATATTCTAAGGAAATACTCTAACCCCAAAGTTGTTGACTCTTTTGGAATCTATTATGATCTGTTCGATTCCTTGGGTGGGTTTTTTCCAACTATTTTTCCCTTGTATGAAGCTTGCTTCCCCCCTCCCAGACTAGGTTCATAGAATCATAGAATGGTTTGGGTTGGAAGAGACCTCAAAGATCATCTAGTTCCAAATCCCCTGCTATGGGCAGGAACACTTCCCACTAGACCAGGTTGCTCAAAGCCCCATCCAGCCTGGCCTTGAACACTTGCAGGGGTGTATCACAGAATCACAGAATGTCAGGGATTGGAAGGGACCTCAAAAGATCATCTAGTCCAATCCCCCTGCCGGAGCAGGATCACCTAGATGAGGTTACACAGGAACATGTCCAGACGGGTTTTGAATATCTCCAGAGAAGGAGACTCCACAACCTCCCTGGGCAGCCTGTTCCAGTGTCCTGTTACCCTCACTGAGAAGAAGTTTCTTCTCATATTTAAGTGGAACCTCCTGTGTTCCAGTTTGTACCCGTTACCCCTTGTCTTATCATTGTTTGTCACCGAGAAGAGCCTGGCTCCATCTTTGTGACACTCCCCCTTTATATATTTATAAACATTAATGAGGTCTCCCCTTAGTCTCCTCTTTTGCAAGCTAAAGAGACCCAGCTCCCTCAGCCGTTCCTCATAAGGGAGATGCTCCACTCCCTTAATCATCTTTGTAGCCCTACGCTGGACTCTCTCCAGCAGTTCCCTGTCCTTCTTGAACTGAGGGGCCCAGAACTGGACACAATATTCCAGATGAGGTCTCACCAGGGCAGAGTAGAGGGACAGGAGAACCTCTCTCGACCTACTAACCACCCCCCTTCTAATACACCCCAGGATGCCACTGGCCTTCTTGGCCACAAGGGCACAGTGCTGGCTCATGGTCATGTGTAGCATCCACAGTCCTTCTGGGCAGCCTGTGCCAGTGTTTCACCACCCTCAGAGTAAAGAATTTCCTCCTAATTTCCAATCTGAATCTACCCTCTTGCAGTTTCAAACAATTACCCATCATCCTATTACTACAGTCCTTTGAAATTGAAAGCTTTCTGAACGCTGGAAGGCTTTGAGGTGTCTATGAACTGGAGTAAGTTTCTCATTCAGATTGGACTATAAAAGGTTGGTATCCCTGGAACCTGGGTTTTCTATCACTAGTGGTTAAGTGATTTATCACTGTTGAGAGACCTAGGTGTGCTTTTGTCAAAAGTGAAAGACACCATATGACTGGGTGAAGAGTAATTGAATAGTTCAATGTAGCGTGAATAATTTTTGTGGTGTTCTTAGGGAGTGGTGTTTAGTCTACATCATGGCAGCTGCCTGTGAGGTCCTTTCTGGGAAAACCCAGGTGTGAATACGTGGTTGATCTAATGTAAACCTAAAAAATCTATATTAAACCAGCAAGATTATATAAGCTGATTTGGTCAGAAATGTGTTGGAAACAGTTCTATTTGAACAGATGTGTTTTTGCCATCTTGGTAGTGTCACTTATTCAGACTTACCTTGCTTGGTGAATAAATAACACTTGGGCACTCCCTTTCTTTTCCTTTTTTCTATGCAGTCTGTTACTTGGGAATAATGCTCTTTTCTTTTTCTTTTTTTTTCTGAAGGGTGGAGAATTCCTTTCCTGGCAGGAGTGGCAGGTTTCCTCTTGTTCACTCAGGTGCATGCCTAACCTTCAAGCAATGCGTTCACCTCCCCAATGGCTTCTCTCATCTCGCTTCAACCTTGTCCTGAATTCTTCATCCTGCATTTTCCTTTCTCTGCTCACACGGCAAGCTCGCTGCTGGATTTGTTCTACCCCCGTGAGCTGATGTGCACACTAAGTTTTAAAGACCATGCAAGGACTCCTGAATCAAGTTCTTAACATCATGCGTGTCATGGGGTTCATCATGCTGTCAAGTAAATAGCTGGGCAGTGATTTCAGGGCTGCACTTACACAGTGTGTACCTCACTGTTGTGTATACTGGAGCCAGCTAATTGAATAAATAATAGTGAAATAAGTGTCTCCTAAATTAGGGGGTCTATCTTAAGTCTTCACCCATGGTGTTACTTAAGCCAACCAAGTGAAAACCACAGTTGTGGTGTGTCTAAATTTTGTTTTGAGTATACAAACCTTCAGTTTCCAGAGTTACTCAGTGACAAAATCAAGATTTGCCTGATAGGCCTCTTCAGAGTCCTCAGAGTGAATTAAATCTCTGCACAGGTTGTAGTTATCGTGCTTCATCTTACTATGAAAACATGTAGATCCTGGAAAGTGTGCCATGTGCAACTTGAGATGCTCTTTTTTCAGATTTTGATGATTCTGTCCCTTATCCCTTGAACAGATAAATCATGAATACTTTAGTCTTTTACACCATACACATTATGGAAGTGTATGTTGAGTGTTTGACTGTGTGCTTACATTTAGAACAAATTGTTTCACTTTCTAAGCTTTGAGAAAAAGGAAATGGCAGTTCACTGTATAAATGGTGGGTAAATTAATCTGATTTAATCAACAGTTGTATCCAATTATTTATGAGCTTATTGTACTTCAGGTGGCTGACATTGAAACAGCCTTTGATACTTACAGAGCCTATTTTCCATTGCAGGTACATGTCAACTTTGTATTCACATCCAGATTTTCCAGAAAAGGGACCAAAGGAGATTAATGAAGAACTGATGAACTCTGTGAGTCACAACCCACTTCTGCTGCTCACTCCTCAAAAAGTCAAACGCTACATTGAAGCGCTGTGGAATAAGAAGAGCTCAGGGCAACCCGTCACCTTCACAGACATCTTTGGAATGCTAATAGGTGAAACACTTATCCATGATGTGAGTTCATGTTTTTATGGTTATTAGAGTCATGAAACTATTGCATAATAACCACTATAGCTGTTTTTTTTCAAGTGACCTCAGTAACATATAACAAAGCATGTTTAGCAATAGGAATATTTAAAGTTATAGCTGAACAGATACTGGATATGAAACTTGTCAGAAGCTTTCCTTGCTCTGGGGCATGTTTCTGAGTGGTACTCATTTCTTTAAGAGCTGGGAAAACGTTGCGTTTTAATGTGAAGCAGGAATGAACTCAACCGCTGGGTATTTGCAGCAGACTTAATATTGTCTATCACCCATTAACATTAACACTCAAGCAATTCCAACAGAAAACTACAAAGTCATGTAACCTCTTTTATACACATTTTGCTGCAAGAAAAGCAGGATTTGCATAATAAAATAGCAATTTCACGGTGATAGATCCACATCTCTTTATTTTTGCTTGTTTCTCTAAGAAACAAGACAGTATGAGGCCTTCATACTGTTGTATTTTATTATTGAAAAATCCAGATTGAATGAGGCACACAGATATCTAGCTCAAATGAGTTAGCTGAGAAGTATTTGGATTTGATCTTGTGGTGAGATTCAAATGTGTGAATAGATTCAGACAGGGTTTGTACACTTAGGTCTTCCATGAGTATACGTTGCCAGTTGGTTTTAAACCCTTCAAAATACCCCTGAAAAACAGGCAACACAGCTTTGGGTAACTGACAATGAAGGGGTTTTAATGACCGTGTGAGGTTGAAGTTCTTGTTTACCAAGGAGTTAAATGCAGAGATGTGCATTTGTGGTGAGTCACTGGCACAGGTTGCCCAGGGAAGTTGTTGCCCCTTCTAGCCCAAATTGTTCTGTGATTCTATGATTCTATGTTTAGCTTAAATCTGAACTTGACACAATCAGTGAGAAATGGAAATAAGGCTCTTGGTTATTCACAGATAACACATCTTGTGTTACAATGATTTCCAGTCTTTCTTGATTGCAGACTCCAGAGTGTTTTCTAGGGGAGATGCAAATCCTTGGTTAGCAGATGTAAGCCTCTTAATAGTCCATTTACCTTTCTTAGTTATCTTTGCTGATTTTTCAGAATCAACACAGATTGTAAAGCATCACATAATCATTAATGGTGGTTCTACCCAAGAGGTTCTTCCTTATTTTCATCTTTTACAGAGGGAAAGAACTGGCTTTGTCCAACAATACTATTTTCTTTTGGCCATGTTATTTTGGATTCTGTAGCACGTGCTTATTTCATCTTCCTGTCATGTCTTCATAGAATCATAGAATGGTTTGGGTTGGAAGGGACCTTCAAGATCATCTAGTTCCAACCCTCCTGCTGTGGACAGGTACACCTCCCACTAGACCAGGTTGCTCCTGCACCTTCATTCCTGAATTGTGCAGTTAAAAAGCATTCAAGCAGATTACTTCCTTTTCCTTTGTTTTTCTTGAAATTAACTGAGTTTGTCCATTTTCCACCTCTTTGAGAATTTCAGAGAAATGAATATTCTCCCAAACACCAGCAGGCCTTTAGAAGATCCACAGGGACATAATATCTTTCTTTTCATGCAGAGAATGGACGCCACTTTGAGCAACATGAAGGAGAAAATTGATAATGCACAATGTGCTCTCCCACTCTTTACATGTCTCCACGTCAAGCCAGATGTCTCGGAGCTTATGTTTGCAGGTATGTTTTAAACCCACATATTGAGTCACTTTTGAAAACGAGAGAGGTGCTATGCTGACATAAAGGCTTATTATTTAATACTTCTGAGAATAATTGTATCCTGCAGTTAGGTACCCTTTGAAATTATGAGTCTTACAGCAAGGATTAGGCAGGAATTTGCCATGATATGAAACATTCTTCAGGACTTAACAAAATTTGCATTGTCATGAACTGAGCACAGGGAGATTTTAATTTCTAAACAGAATAGGAAGTCGCAATGTTGAAGAACACACCAAACAGGCACATCATAGGGACTGTTCTGGTGGATTTTAAAAGGCAGTTGGGAAATATGTGTTCATCAGCTTCTGGGAATCTGACAGTAGAGTCTGATAACAAGAAGTTACTCAGGGATGAGTGATCAGATATTTAGGTAGGTGGATACTTTTTCTCCTGATGCAGAATTTGCACCAAGGTTACAGCGCTGTGGAGAACAGGCACCAAATGGACCTGTTCCTCAAGGAACTGAGCCTTTTCTTAGCTTTTAAGATACGTCTTTTCCTGTTCAGGAAAGAAGAAACAGACTGTATTTTAGGTCAATGGCCTTTTGTTTCTCTGTCATTATTAGGCTTGGAGACTTATTTTTAGACCATTTTGTAACTGTTAATTATATTTTTTCACCTGAAAATAAATCTAATGCTATAACAGCCTCTTTAGCTTTCTGTGAAATTCTAAGTGGTGGCCAAGTTTTGTTCTCCATATGTTACAAAAAAAATTATTTCCTATCAATTGAAAATTATGTTACTTACACATGAAGTAGCTAAATACATGATAGGATCATGGAATTGNGACATGCTCCAGCCTCTCAATATCCTTCTTGGAGTGAGAGGCCCAAAACTGAACCCAGGATTTGAGGTGTGGCCTTCCCAGTGCCAAGTCCAAGGGGACGATCCCTGCCCTAGTCCTGCTGGCCACACTAGTGCTGACCCAAGCCAGGATGCTGGTGGCCTTCTTGGCCACCTGGGCACACACTGGCTCATATTGGCTATCGACCAATACTCCTAAGGTATTGTAATAAAAGATATAGTAATAAGGTACAGTAGTAAAAAAGGGCTGTCTCTAGCTAAATCACTGTAATTATGTTCAATTAAAACAATCCCTGCAGTTCTGGGCCTGCCTGGCACCACCTGGGTCAGAGATGCTCTTGGGAGGGAAAACTTGCAGAGCCTGGGGCAGGAAACCTATTAGCAGCTGCATGAAATCTTTCACCATTGCTCCTGGAAGGAATGTTATCTGATATAATTTAATATATTTCAACTTGAAACAACATGAAGGATCTCACCTACGACTATAATCTAGTAAATAAGAAAGTGCAAATAGTTCTGTTCAAACATTGCTATAAATTTCACATCAAGATTAGCTATTTGGTTCTAAAAGGAGAAAAAAAGGTTACCATAGAAATTATTAAGTTCTTGCATCATATATAATGTTATAGATGATAGCCTCAAAAAAGCAAAACCAAGATCCACTGACAGAGGCAGTATCTTTTTTAGACTGATTGGCAAGATCAGAGAAATTAGACCAGCCTTCAGGTGCTTCTGGTCTTGCTTAGAGAAGGCTGCTATTAACTAAAGATCATTTTGTTTTTAAAATGGTGTAGAAGTAACCCAAAGAGAATTTCTCAGAAAACAGAATCTCATAAAAAAACAAAATACTTTTCAAACAAAAATTTGTAAGTTTCCTAATGAGGGAAGTAGACATTCTCCCACAAGAAATGGCCTGTGAAATGAGTATGGTGTGTGAGTACAGGCCATGCATTTATCTGTCCAATCCTGGTTCTGCACAAATGCTTAATATTGGTCTGCTGTTAGCTCTCAGCCTTCCCTCCTGAGAACAGGACAAACCTGTTGCAACTTCAGCTGGTACAAAACCATGTAGAGTTACGATCTAACTTACATTAGGGCCACATCCAAAATGCAGTGAACACAGCTGGGAGGTTTGGCTTTAGTACATTTTGAATTAATCCGCAGCCAAGAAACTAGCCCAGTTTACTGGCAACGCAGCTTGTGAGGGGTCTGGAGAACATGTCTTAGGAGGAGCAGCTGAGGGACCTGGGACTGTTTAGTCTGGAGAAGAGAAGGCTGAGGGGAGACCTTATTGCTCTCTACAACTACCTGAAAGGGGGTTGTAGAGAGGTAGGTGTTAGTCTCTTCTCCCAAGTAACTAGTGATAGGACAAGAGGAAATGGCCTCAAGTTGTTCCAGGGAAGGTTTAGGTTGGACATGAGGGAAAATTTCTTCCCTGCATGGGTTGTCAAGGGCTGGCCCAGGCTGCCCAGGGCAGTGGTGGAGTTCCCATCCCTGAAGGGATTTAAAAGCCGTGTAGATGTGGTGCTGAGTGAAATGGTTTAGCGGTCATGATAGTGTTGGGTTGATGGTTGGACTTGAACATCTTAGAGGTTTTTTCCAATGTTAATGATTCTATAAACACAAAGTATTTCTCTTGGTATAGAAATCTTGCCTTTTGGGACATTCAAATCCTGCTTATTCAAATGGAATGACAGAAGCTAATGCTGAAGCCCTTTAATTTTCAGGCAGAAATCTTATCTCTCTAAGCAGGATCTGTGATTTGGGAAATCATCTTCTTTCATGCAAATACAAAGTGAAAGTGGGCTCTCAGAGATTAAATTAATTCCAATACTCAATTCAGTTTCACTGCCAACATAGTTCTGAAAACATATCTGCCAATTCCTGTTTATATATCTCAGGGGAAATACCAATAAATTCTTGGACAGGGTCTTTAAAGGAATTTCCTTCTGCTTCAAGAAACGTGATGGTTTGTGGGTGGTTTATCTGGAAAATGGGATGTTGTATTTGACTTAGCGTAGATAAGCACGGCCCTGTGAAACGCAATTCACAGTGGTCACGATAAATCTTTCCTTTTGAGGACGAGCGGTTAACATTACACTTAACATTTCAACGGGAACTTTGAATATCTTGAGACGTGGATGGCATCCTATGGGGACATGTGAGGATTTTTCAAAGCTGATTTTTTTGCCTTTCTGTTTCAGAATTATTTCTGATACATTTACAGAAGCTGCCAAGTCAATCACAACAAAAAATGGGAACGATGAAACAGATGAAATGGTGTAATACTGAACATGTAGGGGATTTTTTGTGTGTTATTGCTGCCTGTTTAAAATGAATTCTCTGGTGGAAGCAGCTCCACTTTTATCAAATAAAGTACTTCAAAATCAGCTCAAATCCAATTTCAAAAAAGTCATCCATCATAGAATGCAACTCACTTCTGAAATGTTCTGCTAAGCTTACAAAATTAATCTGAATATTTTATTCCATGTTTTTACTTAGCTCTCTATTCAGTAAAATGACCCATACTTTTAAAAGCATGTCTGACATTGTTTGATATTAATAAGTTCCTCAGCAGCCTCTCAGCTTTTCCTTTTCATATTGGATTTCACCAGAAACTTAATGTTTTTGTGGAATCCAACTGCCTCTCCTAGAATATTTCACAACTTTTGGGATATTAAATATTTTTTCTGTCGCCTTTGTCTCTGCCCTCTGCATTTTTGAGAGGATCACAGTGAACGAAAAGAAACTTGAAATGTAGACCCATGTTGCGTTTCACATGACAGGGAATCACACTGAAGCATGAAATGAAACCAGATGTCATTTTGGTGTTCTCATTTATGGTTGCAACTATTATACTTCTGTTTTTACAGCCTCAGATTTTTTTTGCCAAATTTTGTTGTATAAGAGAGAATGAGAATGAAAATTCCTTCTCTGCTGAAACATTAGACTGTCCTTCATTTGAAATCAAAATTTTAACTTCTGAAGAACCTAAGAGCTATTCCTATTGGTTATTTAGCATCCCATTTAACTAAAATTTCTTTGCTTGGAGAGAAGTTTCATTTGTTTATGTATTTTCATCCTCTGTTTCTATTGAGATTCATAGCTAAGCACAGATTTGTTTCTTCTTTGGCAGACTGGGTGGAATTCAGTCCATATGAGATTGGTATGGCAAAGTATGGCACTTTTATGCCTCCTGATTTGTTTGGAAGCAAATTTTTTATGGGGACAGTGGTGAAGAAGTATAATGAAAATCCCTTGCATTTCTTGATGGGTGAGTACATGACAGAAAGAGACTTTAAAATCATAAACTCATAGATTGATTTTGGTTGGAAGGGACCTTAAAGATTGTCTAGCTCCAACCCCCCTGCCGTGGGCAGGGACACCTCCCACTACACCAGGTTGCTCAAAGCCCCATCCAACCTGGTCTCGAATACATCCATTTTTGGGACATCTACAAAAAAAACCTGATTTCAGTAGTTCATGGGCAAGGGCTTTTAAATGCAGTCACACAAAGTGTGAGACAAGAAGTAGAGTTCTCCATTTGTTGAAGACATCCATTTGAAAGACTTCACAGACACCATTCGGTATTCCCTGGATTTTTGTTTCTGGTATGTACATCTGAGCTTACGACTTAGCATGTTCCAGGGTCAGAGGCGTGTTCAGAGAGCAAGCAATTTTTTTTCTTCTACCAACCTCCATTCATTGTTTGCTTTTTCCCTTGCAGGCGTCTGGGGCAGTGCATTTTCTATATTATTTAACAGAGTGCTCGGCGTCTCCAATTCTCAAAATAAAGGTCCCACCATGGAAGAAGAATTAGGTAAAGTTAGTAAATAATTCTACTGTATAAAACAATTATCAGGGAGATTCATTGCTCTCTCACTCTTTGGAAGAATGGCACTCTGCTGGTAGTTGTTTTAAAAATGGGGAGTTCAGGTAACTTTAATTGCTGTCATTAGATGCTGATGAGGTCAGGGAGGTAGGTTTAGATGATCTTTAGACGGTTCTTCTCTTTCTTTCACTTTTGTTTCTGATCTGTATCAGAGGTACTGAAAGTCACATGCATATATCCAACTATTTTCATGAAGTCAAAATAATCCAACTCCCTTTTTTTATGTTGTTAGCTAGTTTTTGGATATCAGAAGCTGACAATTACTTGATAGTTACTTGTGTAGTCTCATGACACTGGAATGTATTATTCAAGAGAATCTTAAAGTAAAACCATATCTTATCATCTCTGGATTGTTAAGAGTTCCATTCTAACCACAAGTCACCTGTTGGTATCTGATCCTTTGCTTACTAGTTTAATGATTTTGATTTCATTCCTACTGCACAAATGGCACAATGACTGTAAGAAAGGAGTTGTAGCTTGCTTTGGATAGAAAGTTGTGTTTTATTTGAGAATGTAGTTGGTAATGAAAGAAGCTTTTATAATTATTTTCCTGTTCAGAAGATGGCATTACAGGGAAATATATAACCAATAAATACATTGGAATGGCAGACAGATTTTTCTAAAGAGTGTGGAAAGAAAATGCATATTGAGTTGTTTTTTTAAAAAAACAACAGCACTTCCCCAAGCCCCTTATCTGTCTCTGTCTCCTAATAGATGGTATTCAGCTGTTTGATGATGTACTTATGTATGGATGAAAATGAGACCTGTGCTTCCACATTTGTGTTTCTGATATGTCTCATGAGCGTTAATACTGCCTGAGGGAGGATCTCTGTCCAGAAATTGGATAGTGGAAAAGTCTGTCTTACTGCTTTTAAAGATGTTGAGAGACAGAATGTTCTCCCTCATCCATGGCTCATTTCAGATAAAATTTAAAGAATATGCTTTAAACTGGAATTAGAGGTGAAAATACTGATGTGATCAGCGGCACAGAGTCTAGCTGGAAGCTTGTAACTTGTGGTGTTCCCCAGGGGTCAGGACTGGGTCCAGTCTTGTTCAACATACTCATCAGTGACATGGATGAAGGGACAGAGCAACCTTCAGCAAGTTTTCTGATGATACAGAACTGGAAGCAGTGGCTGACACAGAAAAGCTGCTGCCATTCAGCGAGATCTGGACAGGCTGGATAGCTGGGTGGAGGGATCCTCATGAAGTTCATCAAGGGCATGTGTAGGGTCCTGAACCTGGGGAGGAATAACCCCCTGCACCAATACAGGTTAGGGGTTGACATGCTGGAAAGCAGCTCCATGGAGAAGGGCCTGGAGGTCCTGGATGACAATAAGTTAATGTCTATAAATATGTAAAGGGCAAGTGTCAGGAGGACAGAGCCAGGCTCTTCTCAGTGACATCCAGTGATAGGACAAGGGGCAATGGGTGCAAGCTGGAGCATAGGAGGTTTCAGGTAAATATAAGGGAAAACTTTTTCACGGTGAGGGTGACAGAGCACTGGAACAGGCTACCCAGAGAGGTTGTGGGGTCTCCTTCTCTGGAGACATTCAAAACCCACCTGAATGCATTCCTGTATGACCTGATCTAAGTGATCCTGCTCTAGCAGGGGGGTTGGACTAGATGATCTTTTGAGATCCCTTCCAACCCCTAACATTCTGTGATTCTGTGAAGTTCACCATGAGCCAGCAATGTGCCCTTGTGGCCAGAAAGACAAATGGAGTCCTGGGGTGCATGAAGAAGAGTGTGGCCAGCAGGTCGAGGGAGGTTCTCCTCCCAATTCTACTCTGCCCAAGTGAGGCCACATCTGGAGTATTGTGTCCAGTTCTGAGCTCCCCAGTTCAAGAGAGACATGGAACTTCTGGAGAGAGTTCAGCGGAGGCTCTGAAGATGCTGAGGGGACTGGAGCATATCTGTACCTATGAAAGGCTGAGAGCCCTGAGGCTGTTTATCCTGGAGAAGAGAAGACTGAGAGGGGATCTGATCAATGCTTATCAATATCTAAAGGGTAGGCATCAAGAGGATGGGGCCAGACTCTTTTCAGTGGTGCCCAGTGGCAGGACAAGAGGCAATGTGCACAAACTCGAACCCAGGAGGTTCTATCTGAACAGGAGGAAAAACTTATTTGCTGTGAGGGTTCCGGAGCCTGGCCCAGGCTCCCCAGCTCACCCTGCTCTGGGTGACCCTGCTGGAGCAGGAGGTTTGGATGAGATGATCTCCAGAGGTCCCTTCCAACCCCCACCATACTGGCATTCTGTGGCTTGAACTGCAATGTATTACCAGAGCTGTAGATGTCCCAGTAAAAACTTGGTACCACCAAAGTGAATGAAAAAATGCTAGTGGTTATCAGAAGAGCCAGCATTGCACAGAGCATGTGTATGTCACACGTAGAGCAGTAAATAGTAAATTTTGCGTAGGGTTTGCTTTAAAGCAATGATTTGATGTCCAAAAAATTGCATTAGTTGTTTTTGTTAGCTTCCATTTTTGGTCACTAATTTTGATTTTGACCTATCTCCTATGTCATCGCTTGAGCATTTGTACATATTAGTCTTGGGTGCGTGGTTTGTCCATTGACGATATCTGAGTAGTGGTTGAGGAGTATTAAAAAGTATTTAAGGAAAAATAACATGATGACTAAGACTAAGCTCTTCTGTTTCTGTGGGGATTTTTACAGTGTCACATGTAGGTCTTAATCCTCTCTAGAAAAATGCAACGGTGGTGGTCATCTCTATCCGGTATTCATGGAGAAGGGTGATAAAGCCGAGGTTTCTCACGCTTGTTATTATGGTGACTCTCTGGTCAATCATCTCTTTCAGCCAGGCGTGTTTACAGGAGTTAGATTTAGACTTAAACCAAAAGCATCAAGTGTCATTGCCGTTGTTTTGATACTACATTTGGTAGAAATGATGGCATTTGCTGGAAATCATGGCCCAAAGCAGAGGGATGCTACCAGAGATGCCACCGTCCTTTTGTGAGAAAAAGTAGATGTTTTTTCATTTTCATTTTTTAATGGAAAAAAACAATTAATTGATAACATGGTCAAGTTCATCAGGAAAATAACCCTTGTCCAGTTTATTTTAACTGGCTTCAGATTTGAATTAGAAAAGATTGCTGACATACATTATGCTAGGGAATGAAGGGATTTTGTTTTCAGAAGTCTCTCTTGGGTTCTCTGGCATTACTGGAATTCAGTTCCTGTATCCATTCTGTGTAGAATAAGAGCTTCTAAGATGAGGCTTCTCATAGGCCATTGCAAATCTACTCTGTTTCCAGAAAGGCTTCCCTCTGTAACGAGCAAAAATAGTGTTGTCAGCCTGTAATCCATTCCCACATAAATTCACCTCTGCGACAGACCTTCCCTGAGGAGTGGATTGTGTTCCTTTTCCAGTATTCACTTTGACTTTGAACTACTACCTTGAGATAGTAATGAACAGTTAGCAACTACTTTGTGAATGTTTTGAAAACAACAGTCTTAACCCTAACAAAATGCAGATTTTTTGCCAGAGGAGTTCTCTCGTTTCTATTTTTATTTCTCTCACTTAATGTTACAAGATGAAAATCGTTGCCTTTTCTATCCATGTACCTGTCTTCCTGGTTCACAAGGAGTTGTTGAGAAGACAGAAGCTATACATTTACATTTGACTGGAGGTGAATGAAAGGTGTCAGATAGGTAGTGCAGAGATGGGTGGTAGGTACTGCTCTAGGATAACATTTTTTCTTAGTCTTTTGGCTAATCTGCTCGAGGGAAGGAAGGCTCTGCAGAGGGGTCTGGACAGGCTGGATGGGCCAAGGTCAATTGTATGAGGTTAACAAGGCCAAGTGCCAGGTCCTGCACTCTAGTCACAGCAAACCCATGCAATGCTTCAGGCTGGGGGAAGAGTGGTTGGAAACTGTCCAGCAGAAAAGGACCTGGGGTGCTGGTGGACAGTCAGCTGAGCATGAACCAGCATGTTCATCCTGGCTTGTGTCAGCACTAGTGTGTCCATCAGGAGCAGGGAATTGATCATGCTCCTGTACTCAGCACTGGTGAGGCCACAGCTTGAGTACTGCATTCAGGTTTGGGTGCTGCAGCATAACAGAGACATTGAGGGGCTGGAGCAGGTCCACAGAACGGCAAACAAACTGGTGAGGGGTCTGGAGAACATGTCTTAGGAGGAGCAGCTGAGGGACCTGGGACTGTTTAGTCTGGAGAAGAGAAGGCTGAGGGGAGACCTTTTTGCTCTCTACAACTACCTGAAAGGGGGTTGTAGAGAGGTGGGTGTTAGTCTCTTCTCCCAAGTAACTAGCAATAGGATGAGAGGAAATGGCCTCAAGTTGTGCCAGGGAAGGTTTAGATTGGATATTAGGAAAAAATTATTTACTGAGAGTGGACAAGCACTGGAACAGGCTGCCAAGGGAAGTGGTGGAGTCACCATCCCTGGAGGTGTTCAAAAGCCATGTAGACGTGGCACTTTAGGACATGGTTTAGTGGTCATGATAGTGTTGGGTTGATGGTTGGACTTGATGATCCCAGAGGCCTTTTCCAACCTTAATGATTCTATGATTCTATCCTATGATTCTGCGTAGTGTAGGAGCTTTGCAAAACTTGCAAGGTCAAGTCACTGTCTTCTGATCAGATGCTGAACATAGAGATGTCCCCAGCAGATCAAATCTCTTCATCTGTATTTTCTATTATGAAGACTATGATAGTTTTATGACTCAAATGGTTTTGAAATTCTTAGCTGCTCTGACAGTTAAACCCTCACAGTTTAAAGTGATTTTATGTTTCTTTCAACAGAAAATATTAGGCTAAAGCACCTTGTAAGCAATGACAGTTCAGACAGTGAAGATGAGTCACAACATCCAAAAGGTAAGGAGATCCTCATGGATTAGTTCACTGTTGACTTTTTTCATCAGCTTTCATGTGGTGTGGTACATTTTGTGGATGTGGGTAATTAGCCACAGCTGGTTTTCCTTGGTCTTGTCAATAATCTCCTATAACTGAGAGCTCTGCAATGGTAAAACTTAATTGCTTTAGCCCAAGGATCTTAAAGGAGTCAGTAGCTCAGCAAAATAGAAATGTTGAGCAGGAGAACTTTGAACAGGAGGGCCTTTGGCTTGGCTCCATGCCTCCTGCTCAAGCTGGTGATCAAGTACTATTGTCTCACAGATCTTCAAACCTGGCATCAGTCCAACAGGGCTTCCCAGAGGTCTGCAATTTCACATACATCCAAAAAATGGGCTTGCTGAGCCAGTGATCTCCAGAAGTCTCTTGCCAGCAAGCTACTGAGCTCAGAGGCGTGTTCAGATCATTACCACCCCAGCAAACGAACACTATCCATTCTTCTCAAGGGTTCCTTGATCAAATACATACCTGAGAACAGTTTAATTTGTGTTTCCAGCATTCACAGATGTCTTCTAGCACCTTTAACCAATGACATCTGATCCAGACATTCCCTAGNGGTGCTGGTGGACAGTCAGCTGAGCATGAACCAGCATGTTCATCCTGGCTTGTGTCAGCACTAGTGTGTCCATCAGGAGCAGGGAATTGATCATGCTCCTGTACTCAGCACTGGTGAGGCCACAGCTTGAGTACTGCATTCAGGTTTGGGTGCTGCAGCATAACAGAGACATTGAGGGGCTGGAGCAGGTCCACAGAACGGCAAACAAACTGGTGAGGGGTCTGGAGAACATGTCTTAGGAGGAGCAGCTGAGGGACCTGGGACTGTTTNAGGCTAAAGCACCTTGTAAGCAATGACAGTTCAGACAGTGAAGATGAGTCACAACATCCAAAAGGTAAGGAGATCCTCATGGATTAGTTCACTGTTGACTTTTTTCATCAGCTTTCATGTGGTGTGGTACATTTTGTGGATGTGGGTAATTAGCCACAGCTGGTTTTCCTTGGTCTTGTCAATAATCTCCTATAACTGAGAGCTCTGCAATGGTAAAACTTAATTGCTTTAGCCCAAGGATCTTAAAGGAGTCAGTAGCTCAGCAAAATAGAAATGTTGAGCAGGAGAACTTTGAACAGGAGGGCCTTTGGCTTGGCTCCATGCCTCCTGCTCAAGCTGGTGATCAAGTACTATTGTCTCACAGATCTTCAAACCTGGCATCAGTCCAACAGGGCTTCCCAGAGGTCTGCAATTTCACATACATCCAAAAAATGGGCTTGCTGAGCCAGTGATCTCCAGAAGTCTCTTGCCAGCAAGCTACTGAGCTCAGAGGCGTGTTCAGATCATTACCACCCCAGCAAACGAACACTATCCATTCTTCTCAAGGGTTCCTTGATCAAATACATACCTGAGAACAGTTTAATTTGTGTTTCCAGCATTCACAGATGTCTTCTAGCACCTTTAACCAATGACATCTGATCCAGACATTCCCTAGCGCTGTGCTGCTAGCTCTCTTCTTCCTCAGGCCAACACTATACTCAGCATACCTGGAGGTGTTCAAAAAACATGTAGACATGGCACTTTGGGACATGGTCTAGTAGTCATGGTAGCGTTGGGTTGATAGTTGTACGTGACAATCTTAGAGGTCCTTTCCAACCTTAGTGATTCTATGATTTCTCTCATGGTTTGTAGCCATAGGGGACAACCTACAAGTGTTTTGTAAACACTTGGCAATCCCTCTCCCTTCTGTTGAATATTATTGTACAGATGTGGGGCCTCTAAACTTTGTGGTGTTTGATGCTTGTTTTCTGTCTACTTATATAAAAATCAGCTCCTTTAAAGCCGGGATTAAATAGGCACATTTCCATGCTGGATTTAAAGTATCGAGCCTAACTTATCTTCTTACACAAAATACACCAAAAAGTCAAGTATTGATAGTTTATGAATACAAGGTAACACCAGTCCAAGGCTTTCTTACTGCAACATCCAGCTATAGATATCTAAATCTGGACATTTCATTATGTTCTTCAGTTAATTAAAACCAGATATTTATTGTAGTCTTCAGCTGGCTGTAAGGATATTTTAAGATATTATAGAGTTCCCAGGCTCTGACATTCTCTTTTATGCAGACTAACTTCACCTTCTTAAGGAAAGCTACATTTCTAGACATCAATGAAGGATGGAGGAGGGTATCAGTACACATCCAAATGAATTTAGGTCTATGTAGATCAGAATTATCTGACGGCTGGAACCCCTCTGCTGTGAGGCTAGGCTAAGAGAGTTAGTGTTGTTCAGCCTGGAGAAGAGAAGGCTCCAGGGAGACCTTATTATGGTCTTCCAGTATCTGAAGAGGGCCTACAAGAAAGAGAGGGACTTTTTACAAAAGCCTGTAGTGATAGGACAAGACATAATGGGTTCAAACTGGAAGAGGGGAGATTTACATAGAAAATTAGGAGGAAAGTCTTTACTCTGACTGAGGGGTTGTGGATGCATCATCCCTGGAGGTGTTCAAAGCCAGGTTGGGTGGGGCCTTGAGCAACTTGGTCTAGTGGGAGGGGTCCCTGCCCATGGCAGGGGGGTTGGAACTAGATTGTCTTTGAGGTCCCTTCCAAACCAAACCATTCTATTAAATGAAGTCCGACTCAGATCATCTAACACATTCCCAATCTATATTCCTGATGGACACAGCTACACTACTACACTGCAGATGAAAAGTTTCACTGGCCTGTGAAGTTAAGGAGATGGTTTCTCTCCTTTCCTCCATTCTTGCACCAAAGCTCCTTCATTCAGTCAGATCCTTTATTTAAGTAGACCCAGAAATCTTGGCATACTGTCTCACATTGGTTATTTTCATTTTCCTCTTCAGGCACTGAAAATTCTGAGGCACATCAAGAATATCAGAACAGCAGCCAAGAAAGCTGGGTGCAGCGAATGCTGATGGCCTTGGTGGGTGACAGCGCCCTTTTCAACACAAGGGAAGGGCGTGCTGGGAAAGTGCACAACTTCATGCTGGGATTGAACCTCAACAGCTGTTACCCGCTCTCTCCTCTGGCAGACCTTCTTACGCAGGAGTCCGTGGAGGAAGATGAACTGGATGCAGCTGTTGCAGGTTAGTTCACAGAAAGCTTGTGTTGCTTCATATTCGTTAGTAAAACCTGAAATGGCAAGTTCTCACTGTTGTGACATCTAACTATGAGGCTTGCAACAGCATTTATCTGAAGGCTGGAGAATGTGTCTGTAGTTGCAGATATGAGTATTGATCAGCAGCAGACGTTGTGAGGTGACTGAGTGTCTCAAAGGGCACTGCACAGGGGTCGTCCCCTTGGACTCAACACTGGGGAGGCTGCACCTGGAATTCTGGGTTCAGTTTTGGGCCTCTCACTCCAAGAAGGACATTGAGAGGCTAGAGTGTGTCCAGAGAAGGGCAATGAAGCTGGGGAAGGGTCTAGAGCACAAGTCTTGTGAAGAGCAGCTGAGGAACCTGGGGTTATTCAGCCTGGAAAAAAGGAGACTCAGGGGAGACATTCTCACCCTCTACAGCTCCCTGAAAGGAGGGAGTGAGGTGGGGATTGGTCTGTTCTCCCAAGAAACAAGTGATAGGACAAGAGGAAATGGCCTCAAGTTGCACCAAGGGAGGCTTAGTTTGGATATTAGGAACAATTTCTTCCCTTAAACGATTGTCGAGCCTTGGAAGTGGCTCTTTGTTTTGAAGGAATTGCTGGCAGAGGACACCAAGCTGCTTTTGTGTATGGTGCCCTTCATTAAGGCCTCTTTCTCACTCTCTTGGACTTCTCCAAAGCATATCTTGTGCTGTTCCTTTTCTCTTACTGGTGCTAAGCCTTCTGGTGGAAATCAAACCTTTCCTTGTTCTTCTACAGGACTTCCCTGTTGCAAAAATTTTGTGGCTCTTCTGCTGTTTTTGTCTTGTGCTGAAAAACGCGTAAAGGGAACACACTTCTTTAGTTGTAGATCCTTGCTTTGCTGACACCATGTTCTTCCCAGTAGGACTGATCCATAAGGTGCATTCACACTTCACATGTGACTGATGAGCAGATGCGTTCACATTAATGCTGGTTTAAGCAGGAATGGGGATGGAAAATAAGAATTTCATTAAAATGTTAATTTACAAAAGATGTTCAGTGTCTTCCTCTACTCCATGAAGTATGTGGTGTCTGGGACAGCAGCTGCAAAAAATGAGGAATGACATTTGATTAGTATTTTGAGGATTTGCTATAGATAATGGTCATTACAATCTTGGTGGAACCTTCACATACAGTTTCTATGCTACAAACTCTAATGCTTCTGGATTATGGTGGATTATTTTTGACATCCATCAAGCTGAGGAGCTACAAATCTCTCAAAGTGGTGTTCTGCCCACGTTCCTGTGGCACAGCACTACCAACCATCTCTTGTAACAACTGTAGTTTCTTCAGGCCTTACCTTTGACGCAGAGGACAGAGGTTGTCCTAGCTGGTCATTATGCAACAGTAAATACCAGATGTCATTTAAAAGCTTAGGGAGCAGACGCACTCTCATGTGTGTTTGTTCATGTAGCAAATCCCTTTGAGGGGCTGTATAGTCATTTCCATCTGTTCTTCTCTTTCTAAATATTTTTATCATCTCAGAGGTGTTTACAACAAGGTAATCTTAATATTTATAATAGCAGTAAAGGAGGCAGGAAAGCGGGTAGTAGATTTATGGAAAAACTGACAGTTGAGAATTTTACATAATTAAGATGTGGATAATCTTCAGAATCAACTATCAACTTCCTGGGGTTTAATTTCAGTTGAGATAAAACACTGGTTTGACAGAACAAGCCTGCATCTCTCCAACAGTTACTTTTGAGTGCCTGAAATGTCTTTGAGTAAAATGCCTGGCTGAAGTTTCACATAGCTGCAGCACTTATAAAGCCCACACTTATAAACCTGAGCTAATGACTCAAAATGAGGAGCTGCAGTATTATGGTCAAGAATAGTTAAAAGAACCCTTGGATTTTAATTAGTTAATATAAAATTTAATCAAATTTAATCATGCAGTAGTGTGATAAGTGTATCTACACTTAAATGCTGTGAATTCTTTGATATATGTAAGAGCCTGGGAGCCCAGAGGTATAAATAGAAAGGAAACTTGATGTAAATTGAGAATATTTTATATTACCAAGGCACTCAGTAATATAAATGCCTTTTAAGTTTTGCATATTTATTCCTACCATGAGCAGTTTTCCTGCCAGCTTGAGTGCAGGGAGGTGTATGGATTGCGTTAGGACTTACTTTATTACCAGACACACCAAAGGAGAAATAAATGAATCAAGAAAGGGTATAAATGATACTTTACTTCTCCGGTTGTCTCAACCCTTCCATAAACCCACTGCAGAGGATGAACTGTGGCAGAGCTGAGCTGATGCTACAGTCATAGAATCATAGAATGGTTTGGGTTGGAAGAGACCTTTAAGATCAAGTCCAGCCATTAACCCAGCACTGCCAGGCCACCACTAAACTGTGTCCCACAGCACCACATCTACAAGGCTTTGAAACCTCTCCAGGGGTGAGAACTCCACCACTGCCCTGGGCAGCCTGGGCCAGGCCTTGACAACACTTGTGGGGAAGGAATTTTTCCTAATGTCCAACCTAAATCTCTGTTACTGAGGATTGAATTCAGGGTCTACAGTTCACACAGCAGAGATCCCAGCTGCTGGATTTGAAAGTAAAATGCTTGGCTTTGCTTTGCTACAGATTCTGTTTACGCTGAGATTTTCTTGATGGATCTCTAGCATCCTTTCAAACTTTACGCCCCTTGAATGATTTCATTGTGAACTCAGAGCTATTCTGATTCTGTATTACAACACACCAAAATTACTTGAGAAAATGCCAAGTGAATAACAATAGGGAAAAAACAACTCATAGCCTCTGCTTCCTTATTTCAGTATTTGTGGAAACTCCGTTATAGTAGACGCACGTCAGTAGCAAATGCCCTTTACGTCTCGCATACTCACACTGCAGCTATCATCTGTGACAAAGTCTAGAATATGCTCTTCTTTATTTCCAAACAATTCTTAATATCTGTGTGTGTATTCGATTGCTGCCATTGCTGTGTTGGCTTCACATAGAGCCGTGCTTGTGAGCATCATGCACTTCTCCCGGCTTGCTGTCTGATGGACTGAAAGCTTCTCATCACATGAATGCACCTTTCATAAAAGTGGTCTGCGTGGGCTGAGAATTAGCAGTGCAGGCTCTCAGAGCATGAATACTCCATTCAGTTCACACCGTTTGATGGATAATGATGGATTGACCTCCCAGGGTTACTAGAGTTTACAGGATGATTGTCCTGGATTCACGTAGCATAAAGTCTAAAAAGAACAAAGCTTTCTCATTCAGCCCTTCAGAGTAACTACAGCACAGGTTATAGAGTAGGTGACTCTTCTTGCAGCCTCAGGGATTCTTATTATACTTCATCGATCTCCCCAGAGCAGTTGCAGGCTCGCCTGTGGTGACTTGACCATAGTTTGGTCCATCTCACCAGGGTATCTTGTGCTGCTCCTGGCCTCTGGCTCCAGGCCCTCTGCGCATTAAATCAAATCACATGCTGAGTCCACCTTTAAAGTCAGTTTGTTAAAAGTAACACTGGCTCGTCTTCATTGCTTTTTGAGTTCTGATCCTGTAACATGGACCCAAGTTGCATTTCGGAACTTTTCTTGATTCAAAGATTAGAAACATACTTTGAAAAGGAATTATAATAAAAAAGAAAAACCTTTAAGTTGAATTTCTCATGTAATCACAAGAAGACCGCCACTAATAAAAGACATCTATGTGGTCATTATAAATTTGTTGATGGCATTATGATGTTTTATCATTTAAAATATCATAAAATTATTATGATAAATTCAATTATAGAGTCACAAAGGCTGTAAGCAGTAGGAACCATCTTGTTCTTCAGTGCCTTTTCAGTAGGAAGTTTGTGTCTGCAGTAACACTCCCGTCATGAACACTGTTGGTGGTGGTACTACTCTTCTTTAAAGGATCATGGTTGACTTTCACATGCAAATTCTGAAAAGTAAGATAATATAAAACTTGATCAAGAAATGTTTCTGAAACTTTTAGAAATTCTATTGAGATCAAGGATTACATGATCTTTGACATGTCTTTAGAAAAGGAACAAAACTGGTCTACATGCGCTAAAAGGGTACAGATCCTTTTAGAAAGTATATTTTTTCCGATTTTAGTTATAATACATTTCATAGAATCATAGAATAATTTGGGTGGAAGGGACCTCAAAGATCATCTAGTTCCAACCGAATTTGATAAACACTAATGTATTTTCATTTCTTTGTACTAATTCATGGTTATGAAATATATCTGCTCCTAAAATAGGTCTATAAACACCCATAACCCTTTAGCAATAGATGATGATTTTCTCCCTTAGAAATCAAGGCAAATATTTGGAAACTGGTGCCTCATTTCTTAGAAAAATGCCCTCTAATAAATAACAACAGAAATAAAAAGTCAAAATAGCTGTTTGCAGGTTTTTCTGCAGTTCATTACAATAAATTTTTCTCATAGATCCTGAAATGATAGGAGATAGAGTTTGAATTATTTTTGATGGATTTTCGTCACATTAAAATATCTTTTTTTTCAGATTACTTCCACTGCCACTAAGTAGGTGCTAGGAAATGTAATTACACAAGAAATAATCATATTATTCTATGCAGCTTTCCTTGAATTACACTGCCCTCTACAGATACGAGCATTAGTTTTTAGTCAAAAGACAAAACCATACACTGGAAATATTTTTAAGATCTAGAGCAAGAAAAGACTGTCAGGAGAAAAGTTTTAAGTACTTCAGGGATCATTTAGTGATACGCAGAGACTTGGGTAAGTGCAAAGATGCTTAGAAAAAAATGGCTTGTTTTTTCCTGAGCTGCACCTGGGGAGTATCAGCGTTAAAGGGGAAACATCCCAATTCTTAAATTTTGGATGTGGATATGGGTTGCCATCTAGTTCCTAGTCACGTAGGGAGTAGGAGGTCATGAGATTTGGTGTTTGAGTTTAAAACCATCACCCCTTGTTCTGTCGCAACAAGCCCCATTGAAAAGTCTGTCCCCATCTTTCTGATAGCCTCCTTTAAGTACTGAAAGGCCACAAGAACATGTCTCTGGAGCCTTCTCCAGGTTGAACAGCCCCAAACTTTCCTCTGTTTATGGATTGTTGGAGATGACGGGGTAAAGATGTGAAGGCCAAAGTGAAACCTGGGCATTTGTCCCCGTCAGTTTTGCCTCGAGCCACCTCTGCTTCTGCCTTTGGACGGGGTGCTTATGTACCTGACCTACTGAGATCCCTTCCAGCTCTGTGTTTTTTCACCTCTTTCTCCAGTTTTTAAGAAGAGAGTTAATGTTACATGAGTTCCTGGTACGTTTACCTACGGTACTGAACATTTTAAATTCTGTGAAATTTTCAGTACTTGGGGAAATGCTAGAGTGACCATCATCATAAGTTCAGTTCTTGTGTGTTTTGTTTTGTTCATTTGTTCTGTGCAGATCCTGATGAGTTTGAGAGGATATATGAGCCACTAGACGTGAAGAGCAAAAAGATTCATATAGTGGACAGTGGGCTTACATTTAACCTACCGTACCCGCTTATCTTGAGACCTCAAAGAGGCGTTGATCTCATCATCTCTTTTGATTTTTCAGCAAGGCCAAGCGATTCCAGTCCTCCTTTCAAAGTAAGTAAGATAGGCCATTCCTTCCTTTATATTCATAAAGTTAAGTTGACTCAGTTGCACTTTCAGTTCGGTTGGTTGCACACTTCATGGTTCCAGAAGGCCTTATTACTGTTGTATCAACAGCAGTGGAGCAGTTAGCTTCCATCTCAAGGGAGAATGTTGCACTGTGCCTCAGTTCCTGTTTACATGACTCACATGAGACAACTGCTACAAAGGAGGTTGATAGAATCCGTTCTGTTGTTTTTATGGAAGTCTTGCCTTCATACTGAATTGCAGAATTTTATTTTATGTCAGTATTGAACAATTAAGTCATTCGTTTACCATTGTGCCAGTGCTCTAGCATTCTACAGCTGTTCTCCTCTGTGACGCTGTGATGTAAAGGAAAGGTTTTCTGTCATCATCTCATGGAAGTGCGTCTCAGTCACTCTGGTATTGCTAAATATGTAACATTTTGGAAGTGGGGATAACGGTTCACAAGGATAATCCCAGTAGTGGTCTCAGTAGGATTCCTAAATCATAGAATTATAGAATGGTTTGGATTGAAAGGGACCTTAAAGATCATCTAGTTCCAATCATCCTGCCATGGGCAGGGACACCACCCACTAGACCAGGTTGCTCAAAGCCCCACCCAACCTGGTCTTGAGCACATCCAGGGATGGAGTATCCAAACACCCTCATAGTGAAGAACTTCCTTCTAAATCCATTCAGGTCAGAGCAAAGCAACGACAGAAGAGCGTGGATGACATGACCTGGCTGTTTTCTGTGTCAAGTGTGGAAAGCTCAGCAGTCAGTCCATACAACCTGAGCAACCTGCGCATCCAGACTGCTCCAGCTGATCTGAAAGGCTTCATCTTGGAGCAGTTTGGTAGCTGACACAGAAAAAGCAGCGCTTTAGGAGAGTATTTTGAGGTTCTCAAAAAATAGGCAATATTTGTTTGAAAGCTGAGTGGATTTTTTAAAATAATTTTTAAGGAAATCAAGAAAATATGCATGTTTGAGAAACAACCACCGTTCTTTGTTGCTTTGCAGAGAAATTTCAGTTAAAACAGAGTATTTTTCTCCTTTCTCTTGCTAACGAGGAACAAACCCCCTCAAATAATGTTAGAATAGAACAGCAGTAGCAAAATGAACTCTAGATCAGTGTTGTCAAATTGAAAGAAAAAACAGCTTCAGGAGAATAAAAAGGAAGGACTTCTCTAATCTCTAGATCTCGTGGGGACTACTTGGAAGAATAGAGCACTAGGAAGACTTTTGCTAGAGCAGAGATCCTTCATTTTTTCTTAATTGTCTGAATGCCACACTCTGATTCTTCCTTTGATTTTCTATTTGTTTAAGAATTTCTCTTCTATTTTTGTCACAACTGAGTATTTTCCTCATCAGCTAAGTTTACTGACACCGGACTGCCATCTCATCTGAAACATCTTCCTTTTCCTCCCTTTTTTTGCTATTCTGCACGTAGGGTCTGAGCAAAAGGCTGTGATGGTCTTCTCTGTCACTCTTAGCTTACTCATTGAGCTTTCTGCTATTTTCTATGTCGTTTTGGTGGACATCCCATAACATGGAGAGTTTGGTTGGAAGCCAAGTGGCATCCAGAAGGTCTTTCTGTAAAAAAAGGTGATTTTAAAAATGTCAAAATCCTTTTGCACCAGAAAAAAATTGTGGGAAAATTAAATGGTTCCTTGGGTTTTCATGAAGCCACCATTGAAAGGATTGGTTCACGCTTTCTGAAATTCAAGTAAGTGTATAGTAAGAAGAATGACGTAGCTCCAGCTCATACCCAGATATAGTCCACAGGCAGAGGCTCTACACTAATGACCTGCAGGACAGAAACCAATTGTGTTTACTGGCTGTGCAGTCCCATTGGTTCTGCTTTCACTTCAATGCCAGTTTAAGAGCTGGCCTGCATCTATGGTAGCATGCCAAGATACTTCTATTCCTCAAACACAGAGGGAAATCAGCCAGCTGAGGTCAGTGACTCTGCTCTTAGATTTATCATTTTACACCCACTATCTTTTAATCCATTGTGTATCCAAAACAGTTGCTCAAAGACGGGTCCTGTTTCCTTCAAAACCAAGATTAAAGATGTTGACCTTCCCCCTCCTCCCTCTCACACGCCCTCATTACATGCTTTTGAGTCATTATTTACAAATTATTTTGTTTACTGAGTTGTCACGAGGAAAAAAAATAAGCCTGTTTTCCAGACTTACTTCTTTGCTTCACATGCTTTCAGATGCTGATCTGTGCTGCAATGTGACTCCGAACATAACAATGCCTGGCCTGCTGTTTATTGACTCTCCATGGTTTCCATAGCACTAATACTCAGTTTGCGAGTAAAATTATGGATGGGTTTTTTTCTAGCTGTCCGCTCTGTAAATTCATGCAAAGATTTATGTGACAGACCAGATCTTTCCTTCCTGTGAATCATCACAGGTAGTGGAGATTGAGCAGGCTCCATTAGGTGCTCAGTTTGCCATGCTGGGGCATCTATACAAAGACTGACTTAGAATCATAGAAACATGGAGTGGTTTGGGTTGGAGGGAACCTTTCAAGGTTATCTGCAGTGAGCAGGGGCATCTGTAACTACAGCAGGTTGCTCAGAGCCCCATCACACCTCACCTGGAATGGTTCCAGGGATGGGATGTTGACCACCTCTCTGGGCAACCTGGGCCGGGATCTCGCCACTCTCATTGTAAACTTGATCAATCCTTTTCCATAAACAATCATGAGTTAATGAAACTGCTTCTAGTAACCACTTTGCCCTGTGGCCCTGTACCTAAAATCTCACTTATATGCGCCTGAGTCTTTGTTATCTTTGCAGGAAATTTTGCTTGCTGAAAAATGGGCCAAAATGAACAAGCTTCCTTTCCCCAAAATAGACCCAAATGTCTTTGATCGAGAAGGCATGAAGGAGTGCTATGTTTTCAAACCAAAGGACACCTCTTCAGAGAAAGACTGTCCAACTATCATCCATTTTGTTTTAGCCAACATCAACTTCCGGAAGTACAAAGCTCCAGGTGAGCACACAGTTTCTGATGCTGAATCTTAAGTGTTCCTTTGAAGCTTTGTAATGACATGTTGATGATATACTAGAAATGTTTTGTCTCTGAAATCACTCTTTAAGTCCATCTGAAGCAGTTAGGGATTTAAAAAGAGCCATTAAAAACAAAGACAGTAAGTCCTCAGATGGAACATTTCAATTGTCTTTCTGTGTTTGTTCTGCATGCAGGCATTCCAAGAGAAACGCAGGAAGAGAAGGATTTTGCAGACTTTGACATTTTTGATGATCCAAATACACCGTTCTCGACCTTCAACTTCCAGTATCCCAATGAGGCTTTCAAGAGGCTTCATGACCTAATGGAGTTCAACACCCTCAATAACATAGATGTACGTATGCCAGCATGGAAGGGGCTTAGACCATTAAACGGGGAAGTAGGTGATGTGAGTAAAGTCCCAAATGGGCCTTACAGAAGTTGCAGGGGTTTACGTCAGTGTTTGCCTGATTGTTCTGAAACCCAAAGTGCTTCCTGCACTTAGTTGTGCCCCTTACTATTCTCAAAGTCGAGTCTGGATTAAAGCCCATTATAGTCAGTGGAAAAAATCTGCTTTATTTTAATGAGGTCTGGAGTATACCCCAGGTAGGGTCTTCATGAGTTTGTATAGAAGCATGCACAGACTGTGACGTGGTCAACTTGCATCCTTCCAACCTGGAAGGGAAAGAAGAGTTCAGTGACTATAGGCAATACAGTGGCTGGAGTTCCCTGAAGAGAGCTGGATGAGAAACACAGAATTAGGTGAAGAGAATTGTCTTTTCACTTGACCTCTGCTTTTGAAGCACTGAAATATCAGTGTTGTAGGAAGCATTGCCAGCCTTGATCCTCTGTCAATGATAAACCACTAAGCAAATATGCTGCTGAAAACACCAAAGGTGCTTTCCAGTGGAAAAAAAATAAGTCTAATCAGTATTTCTGGGGTAATAGGATTCATGTGGGCATCTTCCACATGGCAGAGCTATTGGAGTGTAGGATGTGTGTATTTTCACAATGTTTGAGCCTGTGCTTGGGCACGTCCATTCCCATTCATATTCTTTTCTAACATGGTTCCAGTGTTGGTTTTGCTGTTTTGCTATCAAAAGCCATGTGGGTCCAATGAGCAAAGGTGACTGTGGAGGATGTAGACGTCATGTCCAGGATTTTATACTTGGTTCTTAAAGTGTGATGATTTTCTAACTAGAAAAAAAGGAATTTGGAAATTTTCTGTAAAGATCTCTGGAAATTTCTTTATCAACTAACTCATTAATAATTATTTTTAATCAATATTGACTGTAACGTGGCACTATGATCTCAGCATTCATTGAGTGATTGGCCATATTCACAAGTGTAAATGATCATCCCCGATAAAGAAATGCATTTTTTTCTCAATATCTTAAAGAAATCTTGTTAATTCAGGGCAAAGGAAACAAAAGTGAAGATTTACGCTTTCTCGAGATAATAATTACTTTCTGTGTCCTTTAAATCTGAATTTTCTCAATGTTTTGATTTACCCTTCAGGGTTTAATTGGAACTTGGTTTAAATGGTTTATATTCTTGGTGACATCTTTGACAGAATCACAGAACATTAGGGGTTGGAAGGGACCTCGAAAGATCATCTGGTCCAAACCACCTGCTAGAGCAGGATCACCTAGATCAGGTCACACGGGAATGCATTCAGGTGGGTTTTGAATGTCTCCAGAGAGGAGACCCCACAACCTCTCTGGGCAGCCTGTTCCAGTGCTCTGTCACCCTCACCGTGAAAAAGTTTTTCCTTATGCATACCCGAAAACCTCCTGTGCTCCAGCTTGTACCCATTGCCCCTTGTCCTATCCCTGGATGTCACTGAGAAGAGCCTGGCTCCATTCTCATGGTATTTTCACCATAAACTATCAGATTAGTCAAGAAAGGCTATCAGATTAGTCAAGCATCACTTCCTTTTGTTGAATCCATGTTGATTACTCGTGATAAGCCTCCTTTCCTCAACATGCTTTGAGATGGTGGCAAGAACAAGCTGTTCCATCACCTTTCCAGGAATGGAGGTGAGGCTGACAGGCCTATAGTTACCTGGGTCCTCCTTCTTGCCCTTTTTGAAGATTAGGATGACACTGGCCTTCCTCCAGGCCTCAGGCACCTCTCCTGTTCTCCAGGACCTCTCAAAGATTATAGAGAGTGGCCTAGCAATGACCTCTGCCATCTCCCTCAGCACTTGCGGGTGCATCCCATCAGGGCCCATGGACTTGTGGGTGTTCAGTTTGCTTAACTGCTCTCTAACTCAATCCTCCTTAATTGAGACAAAATCCTCCTTCCTCCAGACTTCCTCTGTGTTCTTGTAGGTCTGGAACCCCTGGGAGCTGGCCTTAGCAGTAAAGACCAAGACAAAGGTGGCATTCAGTAATTCCACCTTCTCTCTATTCTCCGTCACCAGGGCACCCACTTCATTCAGAAGTGGGCCTACATTCCCTCTAGACTTCCTTTTACCTCCAACGTACTTGAAAAGCCTTTCTTGTTGTCCTTGACCTCCCTCGCCAGGTTTACTTCTAAGGCCTTAGCTTTCCTTGTTGCATCCCTGCATCCTCTGACAACCTCTTTGTAGTCTTCCCAAGTAGTCAGCCCCTTTTTCCATGTTCTATATACTTCCTTCTTCCACTTAAGTTTATTCATTAGCTCCCTGCCCAACCATGCAGGTCTCCTAGCTCTCTTACTTGGCATTGGTGTTATCCTCTCATAGCTTTATTAATCCGTGGTTTATATAATTAAGAAATAGTATTTGCAATAATACTGTAGCCATCACTTGATTCAATGATGGAGCACTGTTAAAAGTAGGAGCAACAGCTGTTAACATCTGAAGGGGTCTTTCCTATTGAATAATAAATCACTAAAATCATAGAATGGTTTGGATTGGAAGGGACCTTCAAGATCATCTAGTTCCAACCCCCCTGCCATGGGCAGGGGCACCTCCCACTAGACCAGGTTGCTCAAAGCTTCATCCAGCCTGGCCTTGAACACATCCAGGGAACGTCCACAGCTTCCATGGACAATCTGTATCAGTGTCTAGCCACCCTCTCAGTGTAGAACTTCTTCCTAATTTCTAATCTAAATGCCCTCTCTTCCAGTTTGAAGCCATTATATCTTGTCCTATCACTACAAGCCCTCATAAAAAGTCCCTCCCCAGCTTTCTTGTAGACCCCCTTCAGAAACTAGAAGGCTGCAATGAGGTTTCCTTGGAGCCTTCTCTTCTCCAGGCTGAACAGCCCCAACTCTCTCAGCCTGGCCTCACAGCAGAGGTGTCCCAGCCCTTGCATCATCTTTGTGGCCCTTCTCTGAACCCACTCCAACAGGTTGATGTCCTTGTGTTGGAGGCTCCAAAGTCTTTGTTTCCCTGAATGACGTGTTGTTCCCTGTTTTCCAGGTGATCAAGCAAGCTATGATGGAGAGCATTGAGTACAGGAAGGAGAACCCGTCCCGTTGCTCCGTGTCCCTTAGCAGTGTGGAGGCAAGGAGATTCTTTAATAAGAACAACCTTAACAACAACCATACATAGAGGATGTGCTGTAGGACCCTCTCCCTTGAGAAACTGGTTCTTTATAACTGGAGTCAAAAAGACATTATGAGAGCATTGGTGCTCCTGGGTGGGGCGGTGCATAGCTCCTAAAAACAGCTTCTCGTGAATTTTCAAGTTTCAATATAATTTTGTACTTCTTTTTTTTTAAACTAAAACCGTTGAGAACTTTTCAATATGCTGATATCCTTAATTTAAATACTATGGAATTCGGTGATTTTTGTCATTGGGTTCAGTGTCTTTTGGTTTTTTCTTACTCAATTATAAACACTGCTTTCTTGTAGTGGGGCAATTGCCTGATTTTTAATTGATGTAAACTTAGCATATCTTGATACATAAGGTGCAGTTAGAAAGACAACAATTAAACTTTAGTAAGAGAGACAATCCGGACACCTGGGTGTGGGCCCAGCTTCTGCTCTGCTTTGTATCAGTGAGAAGATTTCCTCAGACTTTGAAGAGCCAATAATTGCTGACTACTGCTGGACAACAGCAGCTCCTGCCTTGTGTATCAAGTTGCTTGGCTGTTGACTAGCTCTGATGTGGTTAATATCTTATCCTGGAAGGGGTTTGGCTCATTAATAACCATTGGCTGTACTGACGTTACCAAAACTCCTTGATCAGGAGCCAGGGGAGGTTTAGGTTGGACATGAGGAACAATTTCTTCCCCAAAAGTGTTGTCAAGGCCTGGCCCAGGCTGCCCAGGGCAGTGGTGGAGTCCCCATCCCTGGAGGGGTTTCAAAGATGTGGAGATGTGGTGCTGAGGGACATGGTTTTGTGGTAATCTGGCAGTGCTGGGTTAACGGTTGGACTCGATGATCTTAAAGATCTCTTCCAGCCATAATGATTCTATGATTCTATCAAGTTGTATTTCAAATTTCACGTTTCTTGCATGGGAGGTGTCTGTTAAAAAAACTTATAATCACAAATATTTTCACAAAAATCAAGTCCCCTTCACTGCTGTTTTAGAACATACCAACCCAGCAAAAAATCCAACCTCTAATTTTTTTTTTTCTCGTTTGTTCCACAAAATTATATTGATTGGAGTCTTGGGCTAGTAGCACCTATGCGTTAAATTATTGTTAGTTCATGTATTGCTGGCCAAAACGATAAATTAAAAGTGATTTTCCATTTAAAAGCATCACATTTCTGGAAAGGGACAGGGGCAATGTTTGCTGGGGACAGATAAAATATCTCAAGGTAAGAAAGTGAAGTTGTTCATGTGTTAAGGGCTATTTTTAAAAATATATTTTTAGTACGTTGTATGACACAAGACCCTACATGGATATGGCTTGTTTCAGTACCTCTTTGATGAGTCTTGAGGGACATGGGAGAAAGCAGAAGGAGCTGACAGGGTCACTGGTGGCTTTGTGCTGCATGCAAAATCCATAGTCACGTGATTCCAGGGTGCTTGGTTGGTTGTTCAGGTCTTTTGAAATTTATGGGATTAACTCCCAGCCGATGCATGAGGCAGTCCAGGCAGTTGTTCCTTTGTGGTGGTGGTGTGGGGAAAACAAAGCACATGTTGAGCAGGATTCTTCACGGTGGGTGCAGTTGGAAGCCACACGTGTTCCTCCTCGAGAGCTGTAGGTGGAAGTTCCAGGGTTGAGATTTCCCCCACTCTCTCTGTTGGGATCCCAGCAAGGGTTGTGGGTGCAGGGAATGCCAGCGCTTTGGGCAGAGGCTGAAGTGCAGCTCGTCTTTGCTGTGAGTGTTTCCTGATGGTTTTACAATCATTTCTCCCTATCAGAGTTGCTAATTCCGCAGCTGCTCTTTTTATTGAGAATTACTGAGCTGTTTTTAATTGCCAGGCCCTGGAAAGGGAAGTAATGACCATGCATTTCTTTCAACAGCCACTGCATCATCCCTCCTTAAATCTACGCACAAGGTTACATGATTAACAACATTTTCTGTGCTGATCAATAGGTTTTAGTTCTGTTTGAGTTAGTGCATGTTTAAAATCAAGAGGGAAAATAAAAGTAACATCTCAGTGCTGCCTAATTTAAACATTTTCAACAAATTCTGGAATACAGGAGGAAATTTATACCATTATTTTATTGTAATATTTTCTTTTTAAATATTTTTTCTCCTTAAAATATATTTGAATTTTTAATTTTATAATCTGTACCTACTCTGTTTTATGGAAGTGTTTTATCATGCTTTATTTGGTTTATATTATTACAATTTTATCAGACAATAAAAAAACGTAATATTTGGCACCTACTGTTTTCAGACAGTTTATGTTATTGACATAGTATTTTTTCACTTTGATTGTGAAGAGATGTGGGACAGCTCGATGACATGTGGAACCTGGTGGGACAGCTCACAAGCAGGAAGTTCAAGGTTTTTCTTGTTTTTTTGTCTTTTTAGTTTAGATTTTAAAAACCACAACTCTTTTGAGCCGTTCAGTGTGTGGGGACACCCCATCAGTTCATTTTTATTCCTACTGATGCACTCTGTTATCAGCATCCTGCCAGATATTTTGTGTTGTTCTGTTAAGAGCTGCTGCAGGGCAGGACAGTTCAGGTGTTGAGTTTGTGCTGCCTTTAATCTTGGATTTCTGAAAAAGCAGAAGACCCCCCAGCAGTGCTGGGCCCAGCTCTGGGGTCCTCAACACAGGAGAGACATAGACCTGTTGGAGTGGGGCCAGCGGAGGCCACAGCAATGATGCATGGGTTGGAACCCCTCTGCTGTGAGGCCAGCTAAGGGTGGTGAGACCCTGTCCCAGGTTGCCCAGTGAAGTGGGCAATGCCCCATTTCTGGAACCATTCCAGGTGAGGTTGGCTGGGGCTCTGAGCAACCTGCTCTAGTTGCAGATGTCCCTGCTGACTGCAGGGGGGTTGGACTAGATGACCTTGAAAGGTCCCTTCAAACCCAAACCATTCTATGATTCCATTTGCAGGTACTTCAAAATGCAAGGGCATCATTCTGATAGAAAATGCATATTTTTCTCCCATTACTGTTTGGTAAATGAGGATAAGACTCAGCTGTGATCAAAAGTCTAACAATAAAATATTAGAGGTATCAAAAGCTTGTGGTCTAAAATGTCTGGGGAGGGATTAACAAATGTCTCCATATGCACCAAACTCTCCTGAGCCAAAACTCCTGGGACCTTGCAGGGCTGTGAGTCTCATTGTCTCACCCAGGTCTGGGTGTTCTCATTGCAGAGCAGAGTGTCTGTCTGCCAGTGCACGAGTCCCTCTTCCTCTGCTAAAAGTTTTGTGAATTGTTTCAGGTGTCAGAATTTGTGTTAGGTGATGCTTGCACACTATGGAAGTGCCATCATGGTTGCCTGGGGTAGCTGCAGAGAGCTCAGCCTTGCAGGTCGGCATGGCTTCCAAAAAGCAGATGTGGACTCTGTGTCCAGGGAAACCTGACACCAAACCTGGCCCTGAGATTGCCTTTCATCTCTGTAGGACCTTGGGGCAGTCTCCAGCTACTGGGATAGTCATCCCAAACCCCTGCTTGCCTTTTTTCTTTGGCAGTGGAAGTGAACGCTCAGAATAGAATCCCATTGACCTGGAAAACACGAGGGTGTTGACCTCAAGAGTGTTTGCATCAGCAAGAAGAAAATTCATTTTGGCAGGGAAACAGGACCTCAATGAGCACGCTTTCTGGCTTGACCTGGTGTGTTTTGTCTGTGGGATGAAACTGGAGAAGTTGGTGGAAATGAGCTGCAGTGATCTCTTTAACATAGACCAGGTTACCCACAGGTCTCTGCTTTGCGATCAGCTATAGGCTCAGTTTTGGTGTGAGCTGTTCAGCTGCTGTGCACACACAACTGGACATGAGCTCAGTAGCACTGGGGAGCGAGTTGTGCAACCACATGACACGTGTCTGCTCTGATGCTTACTCAAAGGAAAAGCATGTAGACATTTCCTGAAGCCGTAAATTCACATCACTCTTACTGCTTTTGCACTTGACATATAGGCTAGATTTGTGTCTTGACATGACTCAGCCAGTTAAGTTACATATGCTGGCTCTTCTCACGCTAGGTAAGAAGCAAAGACTGTCACCATTCCCAGGCAAGGAATTCCTCCTGACAACAAAAACATGAGGCTGTTTTGCACGCAAAGAGGAGGTGGTATGGCAATGAAGCTGACAGAGCTACTCATTGACCTTTAGACTAACCAATACATTACAATTATTAATACAATAGGAACAGGAATTCCTTATGTGGCCATTTAACCCTTTAGTGCCAAGCCACCCAAACTTGGCTCAAGCAGAAATTAGGGACCAGAGACCAAGGCAAAAGACCTTCTATGCTCTAGGTTTTGTCAGAAGTTATATGGGATTAGAAGTCCCAAAGCAGGCAGTCATGAGCAGCCATGAGATGCTGACCTCTCAGCATGGGAGGAGAGACGTGGATCCCAGGGGGTGCCACAAATACAGCTGGCTGCGAGAAATAGATGAGGGCAGATCTCATTAGGTGAGCTGAAAGGGAAACCTCAGGTATGGCAGTGCCACCAGCTGCTGGTGCAAAGGCTGGGGCAGGAGGGATGTCTGATGTCTGCAGAGAGGAATCATCCTGCTGGTTCTTTGGGCTTCCCCATGGCTCCGTCTGCACCTGGAACCATCAGCCCCATCCATGAGGTCTTCCCGAGACCTGCCAGAAAGCCTCGGGGAACTGAACATTAACCCAACTTTATGCTCAAAAAGTATTTTGCTTTTAATCAGAGCAATGCTTTTCCAGTGCATCCTCCTTGAAGCTTGTGGCCAAAATAGAAGGAGAAACCCAAGGGCTTTGGGATGGGTTGAGTCCTTGTGTGACCCCCTAATACTCAACCAGATGTATTTTTTTAGGCAAGTCAAAAGTTAACAAGGGAAAATAGGCACCCACATTCTTATTTGGGTGTGAAGCTCTAACTTCTGCCATCGCAGAACAAGCTACATAGGTAATGTTTTACAATTTCTTTATTACCATTTTCTAATTTATCCTCCAATCTGTTCCTTACCCAACTTTCTGGATGGGGTCACAGGGAGAGATGGATGAGCCAGCACTTGCTCTGCATGAAGATTGAAACCCACCTCTTCTGTGAGGCCAGTCATTAAGTGCTTAAGATGAGGATGATAATGTAGGAGGCACGTTCCACATCCAGCTTGTGCTATCCAGATGTCTAGAGATTTTGTTGCCAACGTGCTGTTTAGGGTGTGTTCTGGAAAATATGAAATGGAATTAATGTGATGACATTAAAAGAAATTGAGGCAAGTATTCTGCCTGTGTGCTTGGGAGGTAGAAGCACTGATACTTTGCAGCTGTGGATTTAACACAAATCCTTCCTTCTGGTCCTGTTTTGCTAAACCCCAGGGATTGGCTACAGGATGTTTCTGTACTACAGTCAGACACTGTCTATGACACTAACTAATCTGTGCGAACTGTCAACAGACATAGAGCCTGAATGGCTGAGATAGTATCTTCATGGCAGATGGGGCTGTGAAAGTCCCTCTGTCTGTCCATAGCCCTAGGCTCTTGCTTTCAGGCAGGATGCTGTGGGTGATGGCTGTGGAGGAGCTACCAACTTGTTTGCTGGTAGATCCCAGGGTGAGACAAGTGAACATGGCAAGATGAGAGGCTGAACCGAGGTCTGGATGAGTGGGTGAAACCTCCCGTTGGTGCTGAGGTGGGACACATGCAGTGGGACACCTCCAAAGTTTGTTTTTGCTGTCCTGTTGCAGCACACTGTGTTAGGGATAGAAAATGATGGTCCATGTAGGGCCACAATGGAAGCACTACAAGCTGGCCTCAGATGTGAGACCCCTATTGTGGCCCAACTACCGACCACAGGGTGGAATGTGTTAGGGATAGAAAATAACAAGCTGGACTTTGCCATGAGAATGTGGCCTTGAGAGAGAGTTACACTCCAGATTTAGCCCTGAGAAGACAGGTTGTTTTGAACACCACATGTAGGAGTCTGGGAGCCGCTGTTAAGCAGATCATGCTCCTGCAAACATTGTCTCACACGCTGGCCACGGTTGAGATGATGTTTTGCCAGTATTTTTCCAGAATCTGCTGAGAGTATAAAGTTCGAACTCCGGGCCGAGAAGTGGTAGCTAGGGGGGCGACGGAGAGAGCACCATGTTATACAAGGGACACCTTGGCTCGCTCTGTACGACCCCTCATCTCCTTTCTCTGCAATGATCCGCATCATCCTATTTGCTCTCTGCTTCGGCGGTCTTTCGCTAATAATGGGGTTGGTAAGATTCTACTAACTGGGAAAGCACGGCACACCTTGCTAGCTCACCGCTTATGCACAGCCTGCTACCGAGCAGCTGCTCTTAAAGGGACACACTCTCTCTGCCGCTTGGCATAGGGCAGACTTCTCCTGAAGGGGAATACACTGTACTAACTATCGCTTCCACATGACTATCGCTGAACAATAAATCTCACTGTTTTCTCACCAAGTATCGTGCCCTGAGTGTGTTTGTGCCCAGAGTATCCTCTCGAACCTGGAACACACACACAGCTGATGATAAAGACTGGGAGGAACCAATGGCCCAACAGCCTGTGCAGTGTTTAGCATGTTCCAATTTGCCTAATAAAGCTTATGGGAAACACCAATTAAATTTTGCCTCCAGTAACCTCTTCCCATTTTGAACTGGTGCTGTTTTGACCTTGCAGAAGTCCAAAATTTAGTAATGCTGATTAACTCAGCTTCAGTCCGCTTTTAACATCTTGTTTAAATACACATTTCCCCCCATTTTTAGGTGGAGAAACTTCTTTCCAGCCAGTTTAGAGCAGGTTTCAATAACTCACCAGACCATAGACCTTCTTCTATTATTGCATTGCCTGTGTGTCTTCTCTTTTTCTCTTTTTTTTTTAGGCAGTGTGGGACAAGGGCTTGCCAGAAAATGAGATAATAATTTGCCTTCTGAAATCCTCACGTGTTTTTATTGGTCGGTTCCTTTTCTTCTTTTATTTTTATTTTCTTTTTGAGCCCAAAACTTTTCTTCCTGAGTCTGATGTGCTGTTCCAAGCAAGTAGGTGGTGTCCCCAGGAGTGATGATGCAGTGTTGGCACGTGTGTCATAGGAGTACTGTGTGATCACGGGCTTCGGCAGCGAGACACAGAAGCTGTTCATCAGTATTGTACATTCTTAATTCCCGAACAGGAACATCTCTGCTTTCTTGTCATTCTTCCTTGGTGTCAAGGTTTAGGGCTGGGCTGGCCACTAGATGAGTGACATATGTTCTCGGTTAACCCTTCTCCCTTCCCAATGGGGAAGAGAAAGAGAATAAGGACAAGAGACTTACAGGTTGGAAAAGAAAACATCTTTAATGAAAATAATAATAAAATGGAATATATACAAATTTATACAAACCCAATATTGAACTCACCCCCCTGATGGCAATTACATCACTGTCACCACTGATGCTGTGGGGCAGGCACTGGGGAAGTCCCAGACTGGACTCAGTGGCAGATAGGAACCGGGTTCAGGAGCTGAATTCTGAAACTGGATTCAGGAGTTAATGAAAATAATAATAAAATGGAATATATACAAATTTATACAAACCCAATATTGAACTCACCCCCCTGATGGCAATTACATCACTGTCACCACTGATGCTGTGGGGCAGGCACTGGGGAAGTCCCAGACTGGACTCAGTGGCAGATAGGAACCGGGTTCAGGAGCTGAATTCTGAAACTGGATTCAGGAGTACATGGATCAGTATTGAAGGCAGAATGGAGAGAGTCCTCCTCGGATGCTGAACACTGAAGAAGAGGCTTGAGTCTTGTGATCACTCAGCTTTATACTGAACATGCCATACATGGGATGGAATCCCTCATTGGTCAGTTTAGCATTCCCTGTCCTGGACACTCCTCCCTGCGGATGCCACCTCTTACCTACTGCACCCCAATGTTGGACACAAATTGAGCAGTGACCTTGGTCTGCACAGGAGCATATGGGGGAAGCATGTAGGGAGTATATGAGGGTAATAAAACAATCGTCTTATTTTTCAAATCCTGCCTCTTCCCCATCTGCTTCTGGCTTTCAACCACCTTGGAAAAATAAAATCTTCCCTTTACATCCATAGAATCATGGAATGGTTTGGGTGGGAAGGAACATGTGTCCAGGAGCAAA
>VYZX01013895.1:0-71410 GCA_013401335.1 Brachypteracias leptosomus | reverse complement strand
ATTAGTCTTCTTATTGTATAAAGAACTTGAATTGTGTCCTATCACCTTAGAGGCTTAGTAATACCTCCAAAAAAGAAGTGAGCAGCTCATCCTAATTCATCTCTCTATATTGAACAGTGTCTATTTACCTGAACAACACATACATTGTACTCCCATCACTGCTGAGCTGGTACTGATAAAGCAACAGCTTTACAAGCTTGCTGACAAGTCTAAGAGGCTTCACACCATCAGAGGCCACTTCCAACAGGGAGATGGGGGAAAAAAAAAGCCCTCCAAAGTTCAATGACCCTCTCAATCAGTGCCCTCCTTAGCTGTAGACAGTTGCCATTTCTGGATCTCCTTGAATTAGCAATGGAACTGTGATGCTTCAAAAGTCAAGAGTGGCAGGACCTGAGACTCATTCAACCAGGCTTTAATCCTATAAATGACTAAGCACACATCACTGGGACACTTTTGTTTTCTCAGTGTTTTCTACAGATACAATGAATCTCTTGCATCTAGTGTTAATCATCCTTCTTCAGCCAGAGATAAGGAAGAAAAATAAATGAATTTTTCACACTCCCCCACTTCTATAACCACAGATGTCATCAAGACACAGGGTTATCAAATACTACAGAACATCCCCTACTGTAACACTTCTCCTAAAATACTGACAGCACAACACTAAAGTTTGAAAACTAAACTCACTTCTAGAACATAAGCAGAAATAGATAACTATTTAGCACAGTTAAAAGTTTTAATATAGGGTCAATTACACTTACACTACAGCTAATGAAGCCTACTATTAAGGTTAATGGTTTATCTTGAGGTACAAATCTCTGATAACAAATCTTGCATTTATTTCACTGCATTGTTCTAGTCTACTAACACAGATCAACCAGTTAAGAGCACCCATACCTTCTGATGAATCTATATACTTCAGGTACATACTAACAAATCAATTACACCCATGCAATTGTGCAAAGCAAGTATTTTTTGTAGGCTACTTGTAAACTTCAACTTTGAAAGCTTTCTGAGAAACTTACCGTGCTGTTTCTGCTTAGGGTTGTACATCTTCCACCAGCGAAATATGATAAATCCATCTTGAATTCTAAATCAAGTAGATCAGGTAAAACAGAAGTTAAGAGAGTGATACAATCCTCTGTCGTTTTCCAATTTAACAGTAAGAATCAAAACTACAAACTCTTCACTAGTGTGAGGGTCAGGAAACTAATTAGCCTCAATTCCAGTAAATAACTGCAAATTATGTGGTCAAAACGAATCTTTCAGGCTCAGAAGCATGAAGGAGTGAGAGATATTCATGAACAAACAGTTCTTCAAACTCTGAAGTGTCTTCTTAAATATTAAGGACAACTAGAATCTTATCCAGTACTCACTTCCAATTGATAGCACTCAAACAGCAAATGAGCCAACAAGTATTGAAGAATGTTTAAATCCTATCAGCAAGACTCAGTGTACTTTTATTTATAAATTTATTTATTGCTTGTTTGTAAGATGATGTTTTGACATGTGTTATTTAGACATGTACATTTATTGTATTTGAAATAGCTGTTTAGAAGAGCAGCTCTCTGGAAATCTGTACCTGATGGACATGTCTTCTGTGATGAAATAAATTTCACGAACCATGACTTTTCCAGACAGCACAGAGAATGAAAAGGAACCTAGTGTGAAGAAACAGTGTTTATCAGAAATTAGCCTAAAAGCTGATGCTTTATTTTCTGAACAGGAAGAATATGGTATTCAATTATCTGAAATGGGTTCCCTGGGTATCTTGAGTTTTTGCTTTGAAAACACACCAGCTTTCAGGGGAGAAGGGAAGTCAGAGATTCAACACAAAAAACAGACAACTCTACAAGGGTTTGGCACCACTCAAAAATACAGCCAACCCCTGAGACACACCAGTCACTCAGAAACATTCAAATGCCTTGTGTAGTCTCTAAAAAGAGTTAGGAAATCTACTTTGAACATGTATAGTATCCAGTCATTGTATGCAAGGCTGTAATTAGAGAAATAAAGATTCCTGACAAAATAATTTTTCAAATTTTAACTGGCTATAAAGTTGTCAGTCCAATTATTATGACAAATTGTGTTTACAGCAGGAAGGATTAACAAGCATGAAAAGACCAGCAGGTAATGCAATAGCCCATATTTTTCCCAAGGCTTTTCACCTCATTCACAGAACAGTAAGTAAACCATGATTTCTTTTTAAAAAAAAAAGAAAAATCAACATTAATCGATTGAAGCCAAGATGTAAATTATGGGATTTAATTAATGTTATGTTCTTCTTACTGATTAAGTTTATAAAGAACACCATATATTTGGCCAGCTATGTCCAGCTGTCTTTACTTAATAGCAATTTCACTGAGAAATTTTAATAAAAGCCCATAGATCAAGCGTAGCAGCCAATAAGTATTTCATCTATATTGCTGCTCAAAAAGTTGGATTTGAAGAAGGTTTGGATTACAGTTCTTAAAGGCATAAGAAATTATTGCAGGGGTCTCTTTGGCAGGCAGGTATGGGTGGGTTACTGGGGATGTTAAGTTTTCACTACATTTATGATCATTAGTTGCAGAAAAAGCCTAGAACTAAACTCATCATCGTTCTGGGAAGCAAGCAGAGGAAGTCATGAAGAGTAAATGAAAGAAAATTAAAAGTGCAGTCAGAGTGAGGTTGTGGGATACAGCCCTCTGTGACTCAGCATCAGATATTTCTGTAATGTGGGTGAGTGCCCAAGTGATTTGTACTGACCTGTTTTAATCAAAAATGTTTTAAAATGTATATTTAAAAAAAGTTAATGGATTTTGATGCAAACGTTCTAGGCAGTATGAATTCTACATATCACAGTCCCAGTATGGATTAACATGATTAGTTCTGACAGCTTATTCAGAAAGCAAGGACACTACCATAACAGGGAGTTGAGGCTTGGGACCTCACTGTGCCCCCTGAGCCCACTCCAGCCCCAAAGGTACAGGGGAGTGGGAAGCTGCACCCCTCAACAACAAATTATGAGGCAAATTCAGAAGCAGCTCGGGCAGAACTCATGGGGGGCTGAGGTCAATCTTCTTTTAGGACACCAATCATCACGATTATAGGGCTTTGAAAAAGGGGTAATGGAAACTGTACAGATTTTACATACACAAAGTATACAGACTAAACAGAAAAAAGGAAATTTGACTTAAAATTAAAATGCCTGTCAAGTTAATTTTAATATAAAATGAGAGACTTCAACAAAAGAGAGGGTGTTTTGCTACCTACACCAAGAATCCTCCCCTAAAGCATAATATTGAGCTTTTTTTCTTCTTAAATAAAACCCCTGCTGAACATTTTCAAATTACTGTAACAAAGGAACACTTTGATTTCACTTGAGAGTTTTTAGCAAATTGAGGTATAATAAAAAGCAGTAGATAAACAGCAGCATTACAGTAATAATAACTTACCAATATGGATGTAGCCATGTTTATATAATCTGTTAAGAACCAATGTTAAAACGAGCCCAATGTTCCGGGAATTATAATAAGTTAGGTAGATAATCCATCCACAAGACAATATTGTAGCTGTTGAAAGATTAAAATGAATTAAAACATTTTTTGAAGTATGCTGACCTAGATAAAAGCCTTACCTATTAAGACTATGAAGCATAAGAAATGTTCTTCCTACCCTCCAAAAAAATTTGAAACTGTTGGGACATTTTAATGGATGTTTTCAGAAAGATGGTGGGAGAAGGGTATGAAGAGATGGCGAGAAGAAAGAAGGGGAAATGGGAAGTTCAGAAAAGTATCGATTCTTCATTGCTCTTCCATTACCCAATCAAAACAAAAAAGTCCTCCTGAGGACATACAAAAGGCAACACGTATTTCATCACATCCCTTATCAACCAAGAACTTAAATTTCATCCATCAAATCATAACATGCATTATCCCACACAGTCATTTATTTCAAAACACCCAATAAAAACCTCCACAAAAGTCATCCTACACTCCTTCTCCAAACCATGAGCTGTAACTTACATTTCTAGCCTTTCATATCTTAGCACAGGAAGCAACTTTATCACATTTGAAACCACTTCCTAAATTGCTGTATCCTGAGAGAAATGTATCAGTCCTGGGATTAGCAGGAATCTGTCAACAGTTCAAGCATGGAATTTGATAGGAAAAAAAGGAAATAGCAATCCAACGAGAAACATGTCTTAAAAAAAAAAAAAAAAAAAAAAAATTAGGTCTGCTAATCCCCAAAGTAATTTTTACTTTAGTTGATTAAGAGCTAGTAACCTATTTCTAACTACAAGGGTTCTCAATACTTCCAGAAGGACAAACCCAAAAGGAATGGGACTGCTGGGAATGCACTAGTTCTAACTCACTTTACTGATAATTACCATTCTGTTTCTTCCTAAGGAGAGGTAGAAAGAAAGCATTTTTTAATTTGAGGTATCTCTACTCATTATACTAATTGAAATCTGTAAGATAAGTTTTTTATTTATGTAAACACTTCACACACAAAACCAGAGTTATTGTGCCTTTTACGGGAAAGCTGAAGTGCAGAAAGGCCTATGAGTACAATGCCTTCACTCTGTAAAGAGTCCAGATGATTAATCAAAAAAAACCCCCAAAATTACAAAAACTACTTGTCCTTTTACTGCTCCTTCATTTTTTTTTTTTACAGTTGGATGCTCCACAGCTTTGTAACAACACCTGTGCTTTGTTGAAAAATGAGAAGGTAGAAGAGAAAAAGACAAAGTCATGCTAGTCTTTCTTTACTGGAAATTGGATCCAGTGTGGCCAAAATGCAAGTAGCTCATGCATTCAGGCAAGTAAGCTCCTTGACATGTAAACCAGATCAGATCTGTGTTGTTGATTACACAGGAACAAGGCAGAGAGGGTTAAAGCTACACCCCAAGAAAGAAACTGCTCCTGGCCTCCACTGAAGACACACTACAAGAACTCCTTGCTTCCAGATGAGTAAGCTACTCACTGCTGGTATCTCCTCTATCAATGTCGGGATAAAGGTGGAATGACTCACACTCCAAGGGTTTCAGTCCAGTAGTAAAACTTAATATGAGATTAAGGTTCAGCTAGATACAACTTCTAGATACCTAAAGCCAAGAAGGTTCCCTCTTAAGGTGACATATACCAAGAAAAACCAGCAAACTACTGCCATTTCCAGGCACTACAGATTTTTAAAGCCTCTTCACTGAAACTACATTTTGGAAACTACATCTGCAAAGTTTTATTGCATGTGATTTTTAGAAATTATTCTAGAACTGAGCAACAGCTCTTTAAGGGGCACGCTTATTGCTAGAATTCATCACTTCTTTTACTGGGATCAATCATTAGCTGCTTCTGCATTCAGGAGAAGAAACTACTGATATCTTTTTGTTCTCTTATAATGGGATGCCATAGGCCAGCAGATGAAAGCAAAGAAGGAAAGGCTGGTTGAAACTGGGTCGGTTAACAAATATTACTTGAATATGTTTCTAACCAAACCTCATAATAACAGGAGGCTACTCAGCTTTTTCTGTTATGTCATTGTTTCTAGAATACCAGGTGGTTTCTTACAATTGAAGAGATCAGCAGCTCCCCAGAACTGCATAATTGTATATAGGTCATTCTGCCCGTAGAAAAAGGGGATGGATTATATTAGTTCTTGAGGTTCCACCCCCACTTCTGTGAAATAGAAATATTTAAGTTTAATATAATAAAGCAAAGCTTTTGGTTTAAATCAGAGCTGTTACATGGAACTGCGTATAGCCTACATACATTTCAAGTAGAAAGACTAATAGCTTGCTCCAAGATTCCAGTGCAGAGAGGGAAAACCAGAGAAAGAAAAATTTTTAAGCTGCAATTTGATACTTTTATTCTTTGGTGAAAGACCTGAACATCCCTAAGTCTCAAGTCAAAGCTTCTGGAGACAAATTTTTCAGACCTGTTCTGCATCTGTTCCACATTTTACCATGAGCAACTATGAGCATAGTGAATTCCCTTATTTTCATCTTGATTACACTTGGAATTTGATGTTGACTACAAACTTTCCATGTCAACGTATTAAAAGGGAAATAAATAATAGTCAGAAAGCACCCTCAGACAATTTGCCTATATCCTTTTTATTCCGTTTGGCCTACTGAAAAAGAAGTTCCTGAATAGAACTTCATTTTTATTTTGCTGTCCCTGCTTATAGATTAAGAAAATAAAAGTGCCTACACAAATATAAACAGTAGCACTAGTGTTATAAAACAACTGGCGTACCTAAATCAGGCACATTTAAAAACAGCCCGTAACCAAGTACACGACAGTTTAGCTTAAAGGCTTATTGTGGTGCACAGTTTAGTCTAGAAGTCATGTCATCAAACACAATAGTTTATATATCACTATTCAAACTATACCATAGTAAATGGCAGATATGTACATAGTGGTATAACAAAGTTACTGTATCTGCCTGTCATGTGCTAATCCTTTGTTATGGTATTACAATTAATCACCAGCTCACTTTGGTGTTAGGGAAGAAAAACTGATTGCATAGACAGAAGTTCTCACTGAATTCTTATTTTGCAGAGCTGCAGTTGTAGAGCATCATCCTTCACACACTGGATTTATCTCCCAAGTGTTGCAGCATGATCAGTATGGGAAACAGTTCTGTACATTTTCTTTCTGAATTACTTAAGTACCACTGCCATACCTCACTAAACAGCTGTATGACAAATAAGAATTGATTTTCAATGTTTTGCTGTAATTTGGTAAGAAAGTCAATATTGGTATACCAGCATTTAGAGAAGCATGTCTAAAAGTACACACAAAAACCCCCTATTTAACCAAAATAGAACAGATTCACCTTACCTACTAATAGCCAAACAACATTAGAGTCATGTTCTGTTAGGAAGTCTTCCAACTGTGTGATACTTGGGACAAAACTATCATTTTTTCTTTGATCCATTGCTAAACTGTTTTTGCATCAGCACCTATAGAACTGGAGGGGGAAAAAAAAAAATAATTAGTAACAAGTACAGTACGGTTTGGAGAAACTTTAGTATGTACAATGTTAAGTAATCTCTAACAACCTGTTTCACACAAACATGAATTTGTTTTATTCCTTCAACAATACCTTCACGATTCTCAGCCACCCTTTCTTCTGCTCTAGAGCTCCAGAAACATTGCCACCCACCTCTGCTGAAACAGAGTTTCCAGACACGTGCCTCCAGAAAACAGATTATGGATCAACAGAATGCCAGAACATGCTCTCCAAATTCAGAACTTTGAATGCCCTGAACAGCACATAACAGCAAATAAATTCATAAAGTTGTTCTATCATAGAAGTAAGTCAAAAGGTAACTGAATATACAAGTAGAAATGAGCCTGTATTAAGTCCCCTAACACTCAAAAATGGAATATACAACAAGATGGGACTGAATCCTCTGCCCCTGTAGAAGAAAAGGCTGAAGCAGACACTTGCAGGAGCTATAGAGGATTCCCCATAACCTCCTAATCCACCATGTCCATAAATTCTCTTGCTTTAGGATGGATTTGCATTGTTGTATGAAAAGTGACTACACAGTATCACTGTCATAGCCAGCAGAAAACCAGTCCCTCTGATCTTAACACACTTATTCAAACCACCCATAAATCACCTTGCAACTGGGTTATACTAATTAGGTGTGATTAACATGGAGCAGCTCAACCCAGTAATATCTGTAATTACCCATCAGTATTTTACTTGCATTAGTTTCATTTGAAGTCTTCTCCCTTGGACTTATCTGTCAAGCCTTCTTACAGGAAGATAGACATTAATTCTGCTTTTTTTTTTTTTTTTAATTATTTTTAAAACACCTTCCAGCTCCTGGCAGCCTGTCTTCCTGTCAGTATTCCACCCTCAAAAAAACCCTGAGTAGATGTTATTTCCTTTCTTTATGAAGCCTCTGATGTTCTCCATCAAGAGCTCTACAACATGAAACTAAGTAACATTGGTAACACCTTAATTTTAGAGCAGCGAAACATCTTTGGAATAGTCAGTATTTAGAAGTGCTAGCAATAAAACAAATAATTTTTCCATTTTTCCCTGTTTTATCCATACTACCTCTCACTATTATACCTTGAAAAGAAAATACAGAGGGAGAAGTTGAAAAAAACCTGCCTTTAATGCACTTTTTTCCTTTAAATTTGGGTAAATACTCTATCTTGAACTAAGAGCCTACGTTTCCAACTAAAATATGAGTCCCAAGAATAAGTGCTAATTATTTGTTCACTACTTCTTTTGCAAGGAGGAATAGAACAGGGAGGAAAAAACCATGAAATGAAGAATCAAACAACAAAAACTCCAACACCAAAGCCCCAGACATTGCTTCCAGCAGAGATGATAAAGAAGCCACCAACTTCACTCTCCTGCAAAGAGGAATAACAAGTATCGGACACATACTTTAAAAAAGAAAACAAAAAAAGAAAAGCAGCCCTTATTTTAGAAGGGGCATTCCAACAGCAAATTAAATCACGTAATGGCACTGCTTTAAGACCTTCACAGTACCTTAATAAAACCCCCACATGTCAACTCGTGTTACGAAGGGGATGATGCCTCTTCAGGCAGCCTCAAGGAGCCTTTAACCCATGAGTGACAGGGTACAGGAGAAATCAAAATCAACACTTTCAGCATAAAAGAAGAAATAACTTATTTTCTTGCTTTCTCACCAACAGAAAATAGGGTCACTCTTTTGTGACCAAGCCCACCACGGCAGCACTGTCATGTCTATCACCTTAACCTACATCACCACTACTGAATCCCTCAGGAAAACAGCCTGTGGCTTTTTGCTAAAAAATTATCACCCAACTTTACATGATACTGAGGTAGGACATTAAATATCATTATGCTCCACACAGGACTGTGGCAAGACAACTCAGAGACTGAAAATCATGGGATTCTGATACTTAATTACTTAAAGACACTGTTCGTCATTTTTTGTCATGACTATCCATAACCATAAATTGAACATCCTTAGATGTTTTCTGAGATATGTTTTCTATTTGCATGCAAATAAGCTCAGGAATTTCTCATCAGTCATCATGTGTCAATAAATCATTTTGGAGCTTCATAGCTGATCCTTCAGTACTCTGCCCCACTGATTATTTTGTTTTTGTTGTTAGGATACCCTTCACCCTTGATCAAGTCACCTGAGGAAGAGGGTGGTGGCAATAAAATTGTAACCACCCAGAAACAGACAACACCAACACCTGCACTAGATGTGGGCTCTCAGGAGGAGTTGCAGAGGAAGCAGGTGATTCATCCACTGAGATTTATAAAGCAATTTTGGCCATGTAAATTAGTGTCACAGGAAGACAATGCATGCAGAGACTTAAGTGGTACACGCTGTTTATAACGTCCTCGTGTGTTTATAAGGCATGGAGGGTGTAGAGGCAGGACCTGGATCATCATCATTAAGAAGAAGAGATGTAGACAGATATTAGCTATAGCCCAAAACCATGACAAGTGTTTTTGTTTATTTGCCTTCTCTCCACTTTTTTTTTTTTGTTAAGCACATCTTCACTATTCAGTGTGTCAGTCACAGCTCTCATTTACCACAAACCACATTAAGAGATACAAAATGTGTTGGCTTTCTCCTGGGAGGAGGACAGGAGAAAAGAAAGGTTCTGTGGCACTGAAGTGACAGAAACCCAATACTGGCATTTATCTTCACTTTCTGGTGCTATGTAGTCTTCTTTGTGCATATGAGATCTCTGAAACAAGGAGAGATAAAGACCAAATCCTTTATTTCTGATGCCTAAAGTGAAATACTTGGGGCCTGCTTTTCAGGTTATGCATGTTCAGAGCACTAGCACATTCAAAGCAGACAGAGGACTGGCTTGAAGATGTGAGGGTTCAATATTGCTGTAGATTTGCTCCTCCTGGTCAGACAGACTTCCTTTATAGCAGAAACACACTTAACAGACTTAGAAAAATTAATTTGAATTATTTGTATTATACAATAATCAGTTTCTCAGTACTAAAAAGATGCAAGGGATGTTATAATCCTGGGATGATGCACTTCATTTCCAGCCTTCTTTCAGTACCCCAAACTCAATCTGATTTTCACAGCAAATATTCTATCCCTAAAAAGCCAAATATTGAAAAGCAGCTGCTTCAAATCTTTATACACACGTTTCAATCGCATCAGAGGCAAACTGGCTTTAACCTCAGCCTGACACATTAACACTTAACACCGAGAACAAACCTCTGCTTGAACAGAGTCATTAAAAATTTACAGAAAACATGCATATATTAAAGAGGTGACAGGAAAAAAACCAACCCAGAAGGCTCAGTGACCAGGTTCTCAGTCACCAGAGTGCAGTTGCTTGGCAGAGACAGCCGCAGCCTAAGGACCAAAAGGTCTGGACCATACCTATAGCTGAGGATGAAGGCAACAGATATTTTATTCAGTGATCGAGAGTATCTGGGTACTATGGGTCTTGGGCTGCACAGGAAAAGAAGAAAGATTAAAAAAAAAATAAATCTGTTTATCACAGCATTTGTAAGCCCTTTTCCTGGCACACCTTGTAGAAACAGCTGAATGAAACTGGTTCCCAAAGATGGAAAAAAACCCCTAGCGTTTCATGATATTGAGAAAAAAGTTTTACAGGGTTATGAAGCAGGTAGGGAAATAATGGGCACTGCCAATCGCCTTATTATTGCTAAAATTTATGGAGGAAATAAACCAGGAGTTTAAATTTGTCAGACATATTCCTCAGATCTTCACAGAAATCAAGCACTTACTGAAGATATGTTAATTGATGTTATTAGAGGTTAACTACCGTTCTGAGGACACTCAACTCCCAACTTCTACAGCAATTACAAGACAGCAGAGCCACAATTACACCCAAAATGACACATTAAACAACAGGAGGTAAATCCCCCTAGTCTAAACAAATGAACATAGATAATACGCCTGGATGCTTCACATCTCCAGTAAGGAAGCCATACCCACAGACACAGTTCCTTAGAGAAATGGAAATAAAAGGCATTTTTACATGCTATCCACTCCACTTTCTTTCAAGGGGTCTCCAGCAACAGCTGCTACAAAATCAGAGTTTTAAATTATTAAATTTTAGTAGAAATGAGCCTCACAAATGTAAATAGAACCTGACTGAATTTTCCTCTGAAGGTATGGGTGACATTGTCAGCACCCAGCCACCCATCAGCCACATTTCACAAGAGAAAAAGCTGCCAACCTTGGCATCTTTCCCCAAACACTCCAGGCTAGGTCTGAAGACTTCAAACCCGTCCCAGCACAGCTTAGGAAGCTCAGCTTTCTTTGATGAACCAGCAAGGGAAAGAGGAAGGAAGAGAAGAAAAGTTCTTCTCCAAAAACACATGTACACAAAACTCAAGCTAAGTGACAGCACCCCTGTAGCAATCCTGACACCTAAAAATTTGCACTGGCTTATACCTTATACCCAATTAAAGATTAGCAGTTCGTTTCTTAAGACAAGAACTAAGATTCAGGCCTATTTTTTCCCCCTCTGCTAGTGCTTGAAGTCACAATAGCAGTGAACGGTAAACAAACCAAACTATTGCATTAATTACACTAATGAAATCTTGCTACAACCTCCAGCAGAAACAACTGAACTAAAACCAGAGCACAGTAGAGTCACACCTAGTTAAAATCAGTGTGGACAGCCCTAGTTAAACATAACTTGTACTACAGTAGCTTACAATAGTGAATAATACATTTACTTAAAAATTAATTGCATCAAAACTAATGTTTATTCAAAGGAACTCTAAGATACAAGATAAAAATAATTCTTATTTCATGAGTTTGACCTCATAGAGAAACAGAAACCACTCAAGAAGCATCTACAGTAAAAAAAAAAAGTAATAAAATATTTAGCAGCTTTCTGAAAGCAAGAAAAAGCAGCAGAAAAAAACCCCCTAGTATCTACTGATTCAGTGTCCAAAACAGCAGAAGCAATATATTTTTATTTATTTTTAGTAGTGCAAGACATGAGTTTTAATACAGAAGAAATCAAAGACAAACTCCTGCTATGGCAACCAACATGCAGCACCCCTTGCATCACCCAACTGCTAGGCTAGGAATGCCCAGATGCACTTTGCATGATTTCTCATTTAATTTTCATTTGCCTCCCAGATTTGTTCAGGGGGAAAAGTTGTTTTCCTGATTACACCGCCAGCTTTTGATGCTGCAGAAGAAAAAAGAAAAAGGACAAACCCCCAAAAACCCAAACAATAGAACCTAAAGGCTCTCAAGAGTAGAAATAAACAAGAACTTCCCTTGTCCACACTCCTCTATTTAGAAAATAAAATAAATATTAATTTTTGGGGCTGGTCTCAACAACAAGGCAGTGACTTATTTTTACACCTCCCTTTTTTAAATTTGAACTACAGCTTTGTACCTCTGAAATACTCCACAAAATTTGAGTCTTCTAAACATCTTTTTTCTAGAAGTACTTCCCCTAAATTTCTCCTCTGACACATCACCACAATTTGAGGAAATCTGACATAAATGAAACTAAAAATTGTGNCAGCAATTACAAGACAGCAGAGCCACAATTACACCCAAAATGACACATTAAACAACAGGAGGTAAATCCCCCTAGTCTAAACAAATGAACATAGATAATACGCCTGGATGCTTCACATCTCCAGTAAGGAAGCCATACCCACAGACACAGTTCCTTAGAGAAATGGAAATAAAAGGCATTTTTACATGCTATCCACTCCACTTTCTTTCAAGGGGTCTCCAGCAACAGCTGCTACAAAATCAGAGTTTTAAATTATTAAATTTTAGTAGAAATGAGCCTCACAAATGTAAATAGAACCTGACTGAATTTTCCTCTGAAGGTATGGGTGACATTGTCAGCACCCAGCCACCCATCAGCCACATTTCACAAGAGAAAAAGCTGCCAACCTTGGCATCTTTCCCCAAACACTCCAGGCTAGGTCTGAAGACTTCAAACCCGTCCCAGCACAGCTTAGGAAGCTCAGCTTTCTTTGATGAACCAGCAAGGGAAAGAGGAAGGAAGAGAAGAAAAGTTCTTCTCCAAAAACACATGTACACAAAACTCAAGCTAAGTGACAGCACCCCTGTAGCAATCCTGACACCTGACAGGTTGCACTGGCTTATACCTTATACCCAATTAAAGATTAGCAGTTCGTTTCTTAAGACAAGAACTAAGATTCAGGCCTATTTTTTCCCCCTCTGCTAGTGCTTGAAGTCACAATAGCAGTGAACGGTAAACAAACCAAACTATTGCATTAATTACACTAATGAAATCTTGCTACAACCTCCAGCAGAAACAACTGAACTAAAACCAGAGCACAGTAGAGTCACACCTAGTTAAAATCAGTGTGGACAGCCCTAGTTAAACATAACTTGTACTACAGTAGCTTACAATAGTGAATAATACATTTACTTAAAAATTAATTGCATCAAAACTAATGTTTATTCAAAGGAACTCTAAGATACAAGATAAAAATAATTCTTATTTCATGAGTTTGACCTCATAGAGAAACAGAAACCACTCAAGAAGCATCTACAGTAAAAAAAAAAAGTAATAAAATATTTAGCAGCTTTCTGAAAGCAAGAAAAAGCAGCAGAAAAAAACCCCCTAGTATCTACTGATTCAGTGTCCAAAACAGCAGAAGCAATATATTTTTATTTATTTTTAGTAGTGCAAGACATGAGTTTTAATACAGAAGAAATCAAAGACAAACTCCTGCTATGGCAACCAACATGCAGCACCCCTTGCATCACCCAACTGCTAGGCTAGGAATGCCCAGATGCACTTTGCATGATTTCTCATTTAATTTTCATTTGCCTCCCAGATTTGTTCAGGGGGAAAAGTTGTTTTCCTGATTACACCGCCAGCTTTTGATGCTGCAGAAGAAAAAAGAAAAAGGACAAACCCCCAAAAACCCAAACNCGGCCCCGCCGCGCCGGGCCCGGCCCGGTGGGAAGCAGGAAGACGCCCCCGCCCCGCACCCGCCGCACTTACGCCATCGCCCTCCGNTTGATGCTGCAGAAGAAAAAAGAAAAAGGACAAACCCCCAAAAACCCAAACAATAGAACCTAAAGGCTCTCAAGAGTAGAAATAAACAAGAACTTCCCTTGTCCACACTCCTCTATTTAGAAAATAAAATAAATATTAATTTTTGGGGCTGGTCTCAACAACAAGGCAGTGACTTATTTTTACACCTCCCTTTTTTAAATTTGAACTACAGCTTTGTACCTCTGAAATACTCCACAAAATTTGAGTCTTCTAAACATCTTTTTTCTAGAAGTACTTCCCCTAAATTTCTCCTCTGACACATCACCACAATTTGAGGAAATCTGACATAAATGAAACTAAAAATTGTGGCTACAAATACCATGATCCTAAAGTGAACTACACAAAGGCGTTCATTAGTGTCTGTCCCAGTCTACAGTCAACCCAAAGATTCTGGCACGGACACAAGTGTGATAAGAAGTTATATAAGAAGATGAGAAGTTCCTAAGAGGAGGTATCTCCCCACCACTGTAAACACAGGATAACTCTACCCGCTGCTAACAAAGAGCAGCAAACTCTGGCCTATTTCCCACAGGGTAAAATTATGCAAAAGGCCAATTACCAAAGAGCAGCTGATGCACATTCCACACGCCAAAGTTTTCTAGCAATAGAACCCAAAAGGGGTGAGTTCCTTCAGCATGCCATGAGTGAGGATGAGAACTCTCGTCTCATAGAGGAGTCCTGGACATCAGCTTGAGAAGATTCACCAAGACCAAAATCTGATCATGCATGAACAAACTCGAATTGTGCAAATTCAGGCCATGATCCTAAGCAAACATCCCCCAATGTGCATTTGGAGCCAACTGCCTAATCAGCCTTTAAACATGGTTTTTACCAATGATTGCTTGAATAATCTATTAACGTGCTTTTATAAACAAGGGGACTACTCCCTCTACACCACAGTTGTCCTTCTCAGTTGCCAAAATTTCTGGCCCAACTGTTTATCTGGTCATTACATTTTCCACATAAAAATTGGAAAAAACCCTGAACAGCTACCATTAAAAAGAGCCAGAAAAGTAGAACTAACTAATGAAATTCCACAACAGAGGAGCTCCTACGAGAGCAAGCATGGGTTTTTTCATATTAAACCTGAAAAAGTTACACACAGAGATACATCTGTTGCAGTAAGCTACCAACTTGGGAAGTTTCTGCAAAGTTCAGGGAATGCTGCTGTGGAGATGTGTCTTAAGACGGAAAACAAATCCAGACATAGATTATGACTGAGATATTGGCTATATGCTAAACTTTAAGATACACCTGCATCATCCTAACATGTTAGAGTTTCTCCTATTGATAAATCACACCAGATTTTTAATTGGTAAGGTGATTCACAAGCACATCACCATTAGAGCTTCAGACACATCTCGGAGCAGGTGTATTTTGTACTAGATGAAGGGGTGTGTATGTTGACCCCTCCACGGGCCAAAGGCGTTAGTAGAGACCCTCTTCTACCGGCCAGGGAAGAAAGAAACTTTTCTCGCAGGTCAGACAGGACTGGAAGCGCCTCAACTCCCGCCCCCTGGCCCGACTCCTTCCTCACGCCGCTAACCCACAAAAACACACCCAAAGGAGAAAAGAAAACCCCAGGAAGCCGTGAAACCGGGGGAGCTTCCTCTCACAGCGCTTCCACGGAGAGCAGAGGGGGCCTTGGGATGAACCGGGGCACGGCGGGCCCAGAAACACAACGCGAGGGTCCCCTCCGCCCCAGCACCGGCGGGTGCGCAGGAGGCGCGGCCCACGGACCCCTCCCCGCACGGCTGAGGCCCGCGCCGGCCCCGGGGCGCTGCTGGACCCCGGTTCCTCTCGGGGTNCGCCCTCCGCGGCGGCTTCCCCGCAGACCCGGAAGCGGCGGCGGCAGCGGCGGCTGCCGGGGCCCTCCCGCACCTCACGGCGAGAACGCCGGAGCCACACCGCCCACAGCGCCGCCGCAGCCAATCGCGGAGCGCTACCGGCCCGCGGGGCCAATGGCGAGGGCGGTGGCTCAGGGGGGGCGGGAAGAAGCGGGTGGCGCCGCCAATCGCAAGAGGCGGCGGCGGCTGAGGAGAACGCGGAGAGGGCGGGACCGAGCCTCCTCCGGCCCCTCACGGCTTGTGCGCCGCGCGTGCGCAGCGGCGGCCCCGGAGGCGGCGGTTCTGGTGGCGGGGCTTCGGTCGCTGGTCCCTGGACATAGCCCCTAAATTCTAGTTTCTTTGATGGATCCTGCAACGGAGGCAATCGCCGCTACAGCCGGGTTTGGAGCGGCCCGTGAGGAGAAGCGCCGCCGGCCGTGGCCGCCCCGGGGTCTCCCGTTCGGCCTTCCTCACAGGCCGTGCAGCTGAGGGAACGGGCGCCTGTCAATCCACTGCCACAGTTTGATCATTCCATGATTGGGAGGCACTGAATTGTTCTGTTCAGGGAATTCTGTGTTCTGGGTGTTCGGTTTTCTGTCCGTTCTTTGGTTCCTGCCAAGGCAGGTGGGCAAAACCCTCCCTCAGAAGATGGGAAGGTGAAAAGTTCATTATCAGACATTTTTGGACATCTATGTGGCCAGGATTTGACCGTTAGATGTAGTAAAACATGATAAATGCATAGATTTATTTAAAATTGCCCAGATGTGCATCCAACAGGCTTCAGAGGAAAGCAGAGTAGTAACTGACTGTGTGTGTGAGCACCTCTTCCCACGTGGTGGTCACAGGCTGCCAAGGCCAGGGCTGAGCTCCATGTTCCCTCAACGCCCCCGAGGCCTCCGGAGACTGCAGTGTGCCAGGGCTCTGCCAGCAGCAGGGTGAGGGGCATCCAGCCTTGGATACCTAGATTGGAAGGCTGGTTGGACTGCTTCATACCTGCAAAGTAAATCCTTTGGAGGGGAAACGCAGATCTGCTAAGTCAAGATCCTGCTCTCACCAGCCTGATGGTGAGACCTGTCTATGGGCTGCATGGATTCACTGGAGCCAAAGTGAAGCTGAGCCCAGCTAAGCAGAGAGCTTGTGGCTCTTCTCTATGGGCCGCATCTTCTTGCCTCCTGCCCCATGTTGGGTCAAGCAGACCACACCATTTTCCCTGCAGAGCCAGCTTTCAGCCTGATCAGCAAACCCCAAGCTGGTCCCACTCACTGCACAAAGACACAGATGCCCCAGAGCACCTGGGCAGAAAGGCACCGGTGAAATTATCCCTGGAGCAGCATTATGATCTTGCAGCACAGCAAACCAGAGGTGAACCCTGACCCCAGCTGCACCCCAGCGTCCTGAGCAGCGCAGCTGGGCAGTGCCGTGCTCACAACAGCTTCAGGCATCCTCCGCCCAGCAGATCAACTACCATCAAAGCAAGTGTTATCTAATAAGGTTTATCCTTCGTGTTGTTTTATTACATTCTCGTCATACTAAGCATAGTAAGAAAAATATTGTTTAAATACTTCTGGCTTTCATAGCGAAGGCCCCCTTTCCACCTCATTCCCCACTGTTGGATGCTCTGACCTGTTGCGCCAAGGGGATGGATGCTCAGGGACTCAGGAGGCTCTGCCAAATGTTTTTATCCACATGGTGCCTGATGGCACATGAAGAAATTTTAGCTCAAAGCTAGCACCAGCGCTTGGGGAAGGTGGCCTTTGCCTGGTGTAAGAGGTGGAAAGAAAAGCTTTAATGCTGATACAGGCCTGGCTAGAAAATTGAGATATGGAGTTAATGTGAGGAAAAATATTTACCCCTCCACGACTTTGAACCTATTTGTTCCACAAAGGGCACTAATATTTCCCTTCTCTGTAAAAGAAACATGCACTTTCTTCTCAAGAAAATATTTTTATGTTTGACAAGGCCAAAGTAGATTTTATTTTTAAACGCTATCAATTACAGGGCAGAATGTGTCTCAAAACAACCAAAATAAGGCAGAGGGGGAAATGGTTTCTGTCCTACTACCATAATTTAAAGTTGCCAAGTTTGAAATAGAAAAGTCAGGGTAGCTGAAATTCTGGGCCTTCTCACAATTCCAGTGGTGGGGAGGAAATGCAGAGCCTTTGAGTCCACTCGTATGGAGATAAAATCAAGAACAGAAGTTACTCCACACAGTATTTTTAAATAAGGGCCAGCTTAAGTCCAACATGCCACCATGTTTGTATTAAAAATTAGTATATGCGTGTTTGTAGCATGCAATCTAACAGCATGCTTCACTTTGCCTTGTGATAGCCAACAGCACTGCAGGTTTAAATGCCTTTGGTCTCTTTCTTTGCTAATGCAGCAATAATAAGAACTATTTCCAAAACTGATAACAAAGAGTAATTTTAGCAATTAGCAATGGGTTAGCAATTAGCCTGGAGCTGTGGAAAGCTTTGGGTGCTGAGCTTTTCTGGTTTTTAGGTGGGCGCTTGGTGTTATGTTGAAGTTTCTGACCCAGTGAGCACAGTTCCTTGGAGGCAGGGGTGTTGGGTGGGTGTGACATGGGGAGTGGAGATGGTGGTTGCCGTAGGTTAGTGCTGACATGAGGTTTGTGGATTCTCACAGCACCCCTGCCTGATTGCCTGCTGCTTTTTTGAAGATTGCATTTTTTGGGATGTTTGTCTGTGTTGCTGATTTCCATCACCAGTTTCATTCCTTCCATTGCCTTCCATGACCTTTTGGGGGAGTGTCCAAAAATTAGCTCCTGATATTTTCTCCCTACTTTCTTTTCCTTCTCTCTCTTCTTAAAGGAATTTTCCCTTCATTTTCTTCCCAATAAGTAATGATGCTGGATTGCTTCTTTCAGCTCTTCCTTCTGTATATTAATGCCAGACAATATTTGACATTTGAAACTTATTTGTGGAAATTACTTTTTAAAAGGGTACACAAATAATCAAAACTTAGAGATGTGTTATTCATATATATATGAACCAGAAAGTTAATGTGATAAGAGAAAGGAATTGATTGATTGAGATTAACAGATGAAATACAATGCACTGCAATGCAATTCAGTACCTTAAAAATGAAGTAACATAATGACCATCATTTCTAGATTCACATTTTGGTGGGAGAGGGAGCTAAGTCAGGGGGTTCTTTCAGTGCTGTCCACTCTCTAACATACCAAAGGCTCGTCTGCTTTTTGGGGGAAAACTGACAGCTTCTGATGGCGTTACGTATGTGCACGCAGCACAAACAGCTTGAATGTTGTCCCTGGGGTATAACTTTTCAGGCTTGCCCAGATTTTTCTCATGGTCCAGAAAACAGAGAATTATTCGTCCTTCATTCTTTGCAGCATATGATGTTACGTCAGCATGGGAATTGAAAAGAGATTTTATGAATGTTGTCTCATCATGTAACTTTCAAGTTAAGGAAAATTATAACCCCATCCTCTGCGCCTTAATTATTTTACATCAGGTGGCATTCCCACTTGCCTCAGAATGTTTATTTTTATGCCTAAAACTCCAAGACTTTCTATGTGAGGAAGGAGGAGTAGTTGAGTAAAAGCATCATCTTTGAATTATTTATACCTCCTCTATTGTGCAGTGGAATACGCTTCTTCGAACATTGTTCTAAAAGCTCCCGGGTCTTTTAACTTGCATGTTTTATTCTTGGGTGATGCCAGCCAAGGGTCAAAGTCAAGATAATGTTGAGGCGGCCAGAAATTATTTATATAGAAGCAGAAGCTGCTGGTTACATGGAACTATTTAACAAAAGCTTAACCAGGAACATTCACACTTATTTCTCGGACTTAAACCATTTACTTTGTTAGGGCAGCTGGGTACTCCTGGCATTTTCCAGGGTAATGGAGCAGTCCCCACTCCAGCTGACCTTACCTGGATGCTCATGGGCACAACCCCTCCAAGAATCAGGCTTGGTCACACCGGTGCTCCTCCTTCAGTAATGTGGCAGAAGGCCTTCCTTACCAACAGTTATTTTCTGCTTGCATTTAAGACAGCAACTACTGTAAGTAGCAAGGATCTTGTTTCTCTCTCAGCCCCCTAATTCCAGCAGCGTCCTTTCTCAGTGATCCGGGACTCCCTCCCCAAGCAGAGTGAGAACAGGCAGGGACCCAGCCCCAGATGTGACCGCAGAGCCTTGAGCCTTCCCTTCTTCTGCCACTCCTGTCCTCACCCCATCTTCCATCACCACGCTCCGTCTGCATCCCCCAAAGCAACCAGACTCCTGAAGCAGGCCCTCCTGCCAGCCTGGATAGTCACCACTGCGGAGTTAAAAGCTAATTCACCAGCATCGGCTACATTAAGAGACAACTCATTTAATCAGGAAACTGTAGAGTCCCTTCGTAGTCTTTATCAGATTGAAAAGTCCTTGCCAGGCAATCTTCTCACAGGGAGCTCTCTAATGATGATATCGCTGGGGAATTGTGTTCCTGGTTCTGTGTCACAGGAGGCTGCAGAGTGTGGGCATGGGCATCTTAGGCTGGGCTCTGTCTCGGGTGGACCAAGAGCCACGTGGTCACCAAATCAGAATTTAAAATATTTCCCTCATTCTCCCAGCTCTGAGCAAATGATCACAAACAAATAGAAAAAAATCATTTTACTACTGCATTATAGATTATGAAATGAAATTCTGTCTTCAGCTGTGCTGTACATGAGTGCTTTGAAGTTGCTGGAGCTGTGAGTGTATAAATGGAAGTACTGGTTGGTTTATGTTTTCTCTAAATAACATCCGTGTTTACTAGAAGAGTTCATTCTAGAGCATATAAAAACAAACACTGAGCTTAGACATGAATAAATATAAATACTCCTTATGCAAAATATTTGTGACACTGCAAACACTCACTATAACATAAGCCAGCAGCTGGTGGGTCAGAAACACCCACATCCTTTCGCTTAGCGGCAAAATCTTAAATTCCTTGGTTCTTTTCATCTAGAGATAAAATCACAGACACTCTGTTCAGAAAAACAAATATTACTAATTTGTATTAAGTAGATAATTTGCCAGAGCTGGAAGTCACTTATTTTCAATTACAGAATTAATTTTTTCCATACTTGACCTTTTGGTCCTGACAGTGTCTTTTTTGCTTCCAAAGCATATTTATCCAAGGAGTTTCACTGAAGGTCGTCCATCTTTCAATGGACGTTGTCTGTCCATCTCATGGTGTACCCAAAAAACGATTCCCAAAGAGGTTCCTCCTGAGCTGGAAGAAAGCCTCCTTGTTCTGAGAGTAGCTTATTGGTGTCGATCTGTGCATCCAGATCTTACGTGAATATAGAAAAAATGTAGAAGGATCAAGCTATTCTTCATTAAATCCCTAAAAATAAAATCTAAAGGAAGATATAATTTACCCTAGATAAAGGAAATGCTGTCACAGTCCTTGAAGTTAAACAGTTTTATTTTCATTTTGATCAGCAGTCAGAATGGTTTATGAGAATTACTAGCAAAACATGTCAGTTTTTATTTCAGTTTCTTCAAACAGTCATTTTTATAAACGTTCTTATGTGATTAACGAGTAGGGTTGTAAACCAATACTGATAATAAAATCTGCATTTTATAAGAGGTGCTGTTTAGCCACATTCCCAGGAAAGATCTCATGCATCTCATTCAGATTTCTTGCAGACAGATTATCCATGTGGGAACGGGCCTCAAACCACATAAAATGAACACTGATTTCAGCAAGCATAGGGTTTAGCTTGTAGAAGCCAAAAGCTTTTACCGACAACTTGTTAAAATTCATCTATCAAAACTGCTTTCAGGCAACACTAAAAATCCTGTTTCCATGAAACATTGTCACTTTTCATTTCAGAAAATGGCAGGTGAAACCAAGCAAACAGGCAGGGATCCCATGATATCCCATCACTGTATCTTGGTAGTTACTAAAACACGCTCGAGAGTCTTTATGTTGCATCTACTCCCAAAATCCTTCACTTAATGTTTTCAAACTTCACCTTTCTCACCTCTTGCCCACATCCCTCACTAGACGTGCACACACAAAGCTTAATTGTGTTACTGCTTCCTTTTTCAGTATGGATTTTGTTGGTATGGATTATAACTTCCTTACTATTAAGGAAATTGTTGCTATTAAGGAAGTCATTGCAGTTATTACGGTCCCAGAGATTTCCTTTAGCCTGTTGTGTTTTCTATGGTCTGTTCACTGAACCCATCAAAAACCTGTGCTTGGCTTTGGGTGCGTATTTGGAAGCCCCTAAAGACCCTGGGCATCTTCTCTGCTCCCTGATGTAGCCCCAGTGCCACTACAGGTACCACAGGTAACAGCAACATCCAGCACCATAGAGCTACATCTTGATCTTTCTCCCCATTTTGTTACTGTCTAGTGGCATTACTGATTTATGATGGATTTTATTGGGCATCTGTGGTCCTACAAATAATTGTCTGTAGGGTGACTAGAAGCACTTATGTCCATTCTTTCAGCGTTCACACCTAACAGCTCCACAGCATCACTTTATTAACCACACATTCCATTTTGTGGTGTTCTGCTGGGAATAAATGTCACCAAATGGTAGGTTAGCTTTAGGTTTTGTTCTTAAATTTCTCTTATTTTTAGTTATTCCTGCTCTCAAAAGAAGTGCATTGTACTGAAACACGCTATTAGAGGACTTTTTGTGCTAGATGTATGGGCAAATTGTATAAGCCTTTTGTCTAGGCAATCTGAAACCTATTTTGGGTGTACAATGAGAAGTATTTACCAAGTAAAGTTTCTTTTTTAAACTGGAGACCCCATTCCTGGCCCTACTAGTTATCTGGAAGAATGAACTGGCACACAGCAAGTGGGTGTAACACCCTGTTGCCAGAGAAAGAGGTGAAAGCACAGTCTTTTTGGTGGTTCATGACTATTTTTAACTTCAATTTCCTTTGCAATTATTTCCTTTCCCGGATTCATAAATCTGCAGTAGCCTGTTACATAAATCTCATCCATCCTATGTTTACAAATAATTCTGGCTTAGATTTGGTGTTCTTTGCACTTTAGAAATGCCCACAGACCTGGAGTTTGGGTATATAAAGAGATAGGCAGGATATCACCCCACGTTTAATACCCACTCTGCACAATAAGCCTTTTGTAACAGCAAATACCCACCTACATTTCTTCTCGCCTCCTCCAGCGTTTTTGTTGGAGAAGCTACTTGTCACTCGCTGCCTCAGTGACTGCTGTGGAGTACAATCATACTGAGACTTTGTGGGGGTTTATTCCTTTCTTTTTGGGGTTTAAAAGAAAAAAAAAAAAAGGGTGGGGAAATCCAACAGTGAATTCTTCATGCACAAATGTAACATGGATTTTAAGGAGTGATGTAATTGTGCAATTGAGGGAATAATCATGCTTAAGTGTAGTTTTTAGGAAAAGGATTTAGAGGTGAAATAAGAGATAAAAAGGAAAGAAAAATCAAACATATACTGGAAGGAGAAAAAAGGTATCTATGCAAAGGCAGTAATTGTGGCACAGGAAACCAGGCCAAAGGCTCGAAATTGTGCTCCTGGAGAACCATTTCACACAGGAGACAATGATAATTGCCTGTGCAATAAATTACTGTGCAATGCAACTTATCCATGTTCAGCACTTGAAATGCTGGTGCCCTAGGTGGCCAAGGGCTTTGCAAGTTGCCCAGGAGATCCTCTGATATGTTATCCATCTATAATGTCTTCTGTTTCCAGTCTCTTGGGGACAGCTGCTTGTGTAGCACACCAAAGGGGTGACCACAGTCAGCTAGAGCAGTGCCTGCTCCTGTGAGTGGGTGAAGCAGGTACTGTGTAGGCATTTTCCAGGTCTTCTGAGAGTCTTCCAGGAGAAACAGGAAAAATATAGGTGAAGTATTGACAAAGCTGTAAGGACAGTGTCTGAATTCACTGTGGCTACCTCCACATGTAAAGGATCTAGTGTCGTATTGGAAAGATACTGCATCTTACCTTCAAAGATATTTAAGGGTGAGCAAGGTGACTTTAAAAATGTTACTAAAATAGCAAGCGGCAGTAGAAATAGAAGAAGAACCACTTCAAGATGTACTGCATTCAGAGAATTAATCAAGGAGGAGTCAGGACTGGCCATGGAGCTGTGATCCATGGAGAGCTCCCGAACCCTCACCTTGGAGCTTGACGTAGCAGGATCAGGTTGGGAGAGATGCAGAGCAGCACGTGCAAGGCTTGGTCCTATTCCCAGTGAAATTACTGCAGGTTTTGACCATGACATCTGTGGAGGGAGGGTACATGTCCTTAACATTCCCCAGGGACCCAGATGAAACACTGCTGACACAGTCACAGTGTGATCATCGCAGACCCCACTTAGCCTGGGGAGCCCACAAAACAGCACACACAAATACAGCATTATTGGCAATAAAATATTATGGTGAAAACTGGCCAGTGGTAACACTTAGCAGTAATCCAACAGTCACTGCTAAAACAGATCCCAACCTTGGAGACATTATTTTGAGGATTTTACCTAATAAATACTTCAGAAATGACATTTACAAGCCATCACATTTGCCTTTGTTAGCGTACATAGCTCCTCTGCTCATATTCTGACTATATTATTCTGCTGTTTGCCACTGTGCAAGACTGAGTTGGGTTTTGCCTTCAAAAAATCAGCTCTCTTTATTTTTTATTTCTCATGTGGAGCTGGAAAGTGACAGCTCAACATTTTCTGCTTGCACACTGTGTCCTTCCTGTCTACCTGAAGGTCCTAAACTGTAGTTAACACCAGCAAGTATCCTTGAACTGAGGGTGAAAGTTATTTAACTGTCAGTGTTAAAAAGACAAAAGTGACCATTTCTGTGCTGTTTCAAAAGCTGGATGCTTCTTAAAGCAGCGGTAAAATGACTTTACCCCTGTTAGGACAGCAGGTTTCAGATACTTTGCAAAGGGAAGGTGGGGCTGTGAGTTGTTTTCTTTCAATGTGTTTAGACATTCCTCTTTCTCAAGAGTTCTTCAGAAACGTTTGAGTTCTCATGAGCCCATCTATCTTGCCAAGCATAGGAGTAAATTATTCTTTCCAGAGAGATTTTCTTGGTGCTTTAGACAACAGTGCATTGTGGCAAATGTGACAGCAGTGTGACAAACATTAACACATTTTCCCAAAGATGCCCAATAGTTAGCTAAAGAAATGCAACCTTTTAATATTTTGTGAATCAAGAAAACAAATGTAGGCTTCTCAGACAAGTGCAAACAAATAGCAGATTTGACACGGGTCAAAAAATGGTAGAAAACTGTTCAGAAGTCTACAGATTTCTAATCGCTGCATGTTCCTTTGGTGAGGTCCTAAAGTGAACTTCTCTTAGAGATGCTACCAGAGGAGAAGATGTGACAGGAGGGTTTAGGGAACACTAGATTTTTGCTTTGAAACATGTTTGCAGAGTTTACATTTTATTATTATTATCTACAAGGGGCGGAAACTGAAAATCAAACTTATTATGGGAACTGTTTTCAGTTTCCATATGAACAGCTCTGCTCGTACCAGATTTTACAAGTATCACTTGGAATTCTGTAGCAAGTGGACTTCTGCTAAATGGACAGTATTCCTTTGACTTTGATCATAAAAGTCACTGCTTTTGCAGACTTGGCAAAAAGGAGAGCTGCTTACTTCAGCACTTGCACTTCCACAAGAAAGCAGACCTCTCTCTCCTTTGGCCTACTATGTTGTAGATGCCAACTTAGTATTTCAATCTAGAATGAACATCTTTGTCAGTCCAGAGTCAGCCCTGGCTGGCAGGGAGCAGCTCTGTCACAGCTCTCAACCAAATGGTGTCCTCTAGATGTGTTTCTCTTTGTGGCTGTCACCCACAGACACATTCTCTGAAGGCAGATAGCCCAGTGGTGATGCTGTTGACTGCTGAGCAGGGTGCATCAGTCAGGTGCCAAGATGGCTTTTGACTGGCCAAGCTCCTCAAGTTGCCACGGGTTTTAATCAACTCCTTTAATACTTCATATTGATTCCAGATCTAATCGAAAGCCCACTGAAACCAGTGGGGTTAGGCTCTGGCAGGGCTCTGATGACAGTGACAGAAGTGATGGATTTGGTATAGCTATCTGCAATCATAGAATGTTTTGGGTTGGGAGGGACTTTTAAAGATCATCTAGTCCAACCTCCCTGCAGTGAGCAGGGACATCTTCAACTAGAGCAGGTTGCTCAGAGCCCCATCCAACCTCACCTGGAATGTTTCCAGGGATGGGGCTTCTACCAGCTCTCTGGGCAACCTGTCACATCCTCCTGAAGGCTGATTTATTTTTTTGTATTTGTTCTCCATTTTCTTCATGATTCCTCCTTTGCCACCTACCATTGCATCTCTCACCAACCACTCCTCAGCTCCAGAGCTCTGGGTATCTGTGATCATATGCAAGGTTTGGGGATGGAGGAGGTTGGTGCTGACATTCTGGAAAGAGGCAGGGAAAGCAGGGATGAGGAGAAAGTGCATGCTGGCAGAGCAGAGAGCTTCTGATGAGGTGACCTGGCAGCTTCTGCTCCCCTTCTCAGGACTGATAAGTAGATGAACTGAGAGAGAAGGTGAGAAATTCCATAGACTCAGAAGGGCTGATATTGGGCTGTTGGGGAGACATTTGAGGAGATGCCTTTTTTACATATTAGACTCAGGCAAGAGAGCCCATTCTTGTGTGCACCGTTTTGTTTTTCTTGCCTGAACTGCAGTGTGGTGTATTTTAAATTCAGAAAGTAGAAAGCTCCTGGAAGTACTTGAGAAGATCATCGTATATTCTTTTCCATTCTGTGCTGGGCTTCTAAGAAAGTATCAGCAATTCCCTGAGCTGTGAAAGTTCTTCCTCGGCGCTCCTGGCTCAGTTCCAGTAACAAAGTGACTTCCCCAACTTTCTGTTCAGCTAACAACTTCCTAATGACCTCATAACAACTTTGCCAATGTCTCTCTGATACCCAGTTCCCATAAAAGACAGACGTGCAATGTTGATTTCAACAGGCTTCTTTTTCCTTTGCATGTGCAGTGCTAAGGGGACAACTCAGACAAAATATGTTGCATAATTTCATTGACTGTTTCAGTAATGAATCCCAGTATTGGTAGACCTACATTGCCTTGTTCCTAATAGTGGGTACTTTAGAGGGCAGAAGGTTTGTGTGAATACCCTAAGTAGTAGAGGACTCTTTGTCACCAACATTACTCGTGGTATTTCTTGTAGGCTCAGGCAAAATCAGAATGTTCACATTGAAGAACAACACTGCAATCCTTAGTTGTACCCTATTCCTATCACCCTAATTCCTTCTGCAAAACTATGACTCTTTCCCCCATAGATACAAGTACAACTGGCCAAAGTTAATTTTTTGTGTAATAACTGAAAATTTGTGATAAACTTGCATTATATGTAGCAGAACCAGTAGGTAAGTGGATCTGCTGACACTCCTGTGCTTCCAAACAGCATGTGGCCTTGGATACCATTATCTGGAAATGAGCTCTCCTGCCTGAGTACTTGCACAGCCTAGACTTGACAGCACCACACCACAGAAAGCACATGGTTTAACTGGCAGCATTTGCTTTCCCTTCCCTTTTACTGGTTTGTCAAGTCTTCTTGGAGCTCCTGCCTTTCAGGGGTTGTACACACCACCAGCCCATGAAGCATGGCAGCCAGCACAGACACAGGGGTTTGCAGGGACTCAGAGCTCAGCTTGTGACAGTGGACAATGGTTCTTACTTATTATAGTTTCACCTACTATGGGATTTTAGTTTTCCTTCCATCTGTAGCTGTACTTTTTTCCTCCTAACCTGGCCTACTCTTTCTGAATGTATCTTGTAAGTTCATCTTATTTTTTCTGCAGCCTATGGAAGAGAAAAGCACGAGCAGGGTCACTCATTTGCTGCACTCCAGAACTTCTGAATTTGCTGGCCTTTTATAAATTGATCTGTTAGTTATTGCAAGCTCAGAACAAATACAAACCACAGAAGAAGAAAAGCACTTTTCCACCTTTGTAAACTTCTCCTAAGTTCGTTAGCCATTTAAATTTCAAATCAGAAAGAAGGAGGCCAAATGGTCTGCTGCTCTTATTGAGCCACATACAGAAACTGAATTTTATTATGATACAAAAGGAAAGAATTTGTCATCATTAACTGTAATGTTTTCGGGAAGGAGGTTAGATAGGAGACTTAGCATCATTAGCAGTTTTTATCTAAAGATTTCCTGCCTCAAGTAATTGTTCTGAAGAAGTAAACACAGAGACATTATGTCATTAATTCTCTTTAATGAAGTTCTGTGGTAAGTGTTGTTTTGTAGGCTCATTTGGAGAATTTTAACAAAATCTCTGGGGTTTTATTTATTTACTTATTTTGCAGATGCTTTGCAAAACTGTGACTGAATAATATATTCTGTGTTCACTGTATTGCTACTAGCTTAGCTCTTTGAAATCAAAGGAGGCAGCTGGTTTTGTGATTCCTTTCATATTTACTAGTGGCAGCCTCAGGAAACTAACATGAATACAGCAAATGTGGTTACAAATATATATATATTTTTAATTTATTTGGTAACATCCATTTCTAAGCATAAGCATCTGGTCAACTGATAGATGTATCTGTACATTGCTCTACGGTGTAGACTACAGAGAGCATTTGTAATGGGTCACCTACTCAAACACTACCCATCCTCATTGTTTAGTTATTCTAAATACTCTTCCCATTCTTGGTTCTTAAATGTTATTCCTGTTGGAAACCACATTCTTCCATTCTGCAGGAAGCAGAATTAAAACAAGAGAAAGTGGGTTTATTTGGGCTAAATGCACATATATACACATTTGTGCCCACACCTGCATGGGTGAGTGCTACTTTGAAGACTAAGAGCAGCACCTATGTTAAGAATATCCAACGGTTCTTATCAGAAAAGTCCATTTCCAACTGTTTATAATTCTATTAAATTTGAACTGCTAACATTGCCCACATGTAAGGTTAATGGGGTTCTCTGCTGTGAGAATTCCATTTTGCTGTTTCTCAGAGTGGAACACAGGGAAAATGCTGTTGTTTCCTATTAAAAAAAAAAAAAGATATCTTCTTCTTTGAAAGTCCTAGTTGTCTCCCCATCCTGTGGCCTAAGGGTTTAAATTTCTCTGGGAATTATTCTTTGTGTCATAGCTGGGCCTTCTGCTTTCCATGCAGAAACAGAGCTAAATTTCAGTGTTTTAATCTTTCACACAGGCTGTTGCTAAGTTTACTTTACTAGCTGGAAGGGTTATGTGCTGTCACTGCAGAGTACCCAAACATCCTCCACCTGATTTCTCCTCAGGTTCCTTAGGAAGATGTTTCTCTAAAGGAATCTCACGAGAACTTTTTATCTGTTCTTGTATGGCAGGCACAGTCTATTTGAAATTAATTTAAAACATATTTTCCTGAATGGAGCTGCATTCTAGCAGTTTTTGGTGGTGCAAATAATACTCTGTGAATCATTTGACTACAGAATTAGGGATGTTCACAAGTAGAAAAGGTCACAGACACCAGGAGGCACGTGTTGCTGATGCCCTTAAAACCTGTCTGCCCCAACCAACCACACTTCAAAAAGCTCTCTGATTAAAAGACAGGACCATTTGACAAAGTTCTTTCTGTCCTGGCAGATGCTCATGCTGCTGTGGAGACCATCACTCACAAGGCAGAACAAGTAACGTGAGAGTTTCATGATCATTATCTATATTTCCTGCTGTGCTTTTGTGGCATTAATACTTCACAGGATTATCTGACAATTTACCTTTCCCAGCTTCTCCTGCCCATTGTGCCACCTCAGTACCTTGCAGGATCTTTCACTCTCCATTTTCTGATCTGGTTTTTAGTACATTGGTTTGCTTTTGATATGTTTAACCTCCAGTCAATACATTAAACAAAGTATGTTTCCTACCTTTAGTGTAGAACCTGATCCTCTAATAGTTTTTTGACAAAAGCTTTTGCTGAGAAAGGTTGGACCAGATGATCCTTGAGGTCCCTTCCAAGCTGATATCCTGTGATTCCATGAAAGTTTTGACCCTTCTTAATATGTGGAGCAGTGTAAGACTTGTCTTTGCTGGCTTTATTATGATATTACTTCTCACTTGGAACTCTCAGTAGGGTTTGGAAGTATGGAAAGTGAGGGGAAAGCATCTGCTGTGTGCTTTCTCACTGCATCCTCACAATGGAACTGCTGGTAGGGAATCTGTAATGCCAATGACTTTTCAAGTGCTTCCAGCTTCTTCAGAATTTTCATTGAATGCTTTTTCTTTACCCATGCTTACATATGAATAAGACTGGGTAAAAACTGGTCAAGGAAATAAAATTATGACAATTTTTGTAACTTGGGGAAATACCTGTTTTCCAGTGCAGTATTCGCATCCTCTCTCTATAAATCAGCACAAAGAACATTCTTTTTCTCCTCCTAGAAACTTACACATGCCTTAGGAGAGTAACAGCAGAGAATTACTTTCTTAGCCATTTTCCAGCAAATTCTGTAAGAAACATGAGCAGTCAGACACTGCAATACTTGGAAACTGATGCTTTCCAGAGTCTCCTGGTCCCACTGCACTGGTAGGAGCAGTGGTGCCGAAGCCCAGAGTGAAGCCTGAAGTTGCAGCATCCATCCAGATGGGTGCTGGGGTGGCAGTGGGAGGCAACCACCAGTCTGTGGTACCTCCATTTGTGAGGGCATCATGGACAAGACTTGAGTGAGGCTCATAAAAGAAACTGCACAGCAAAGGCTTCATCGTTCCTCCCTTGGGAAGTCTGTAAGACTCTCTGCTCCAGTTTGCTTTTCCTAACGTTCCCAAAGACACATTAGAGAAGAGGGAGCATTTGTTCTGGCAGAGCTGGGTTAATGATTGGACTTGATGATTTTAAAGGTCTCTTCCAACCAAAATGATTCTGACTCTGTGATTCTATGTCTGTTCCTCTCTGAATAATGAGCACTCCTTCCTATTATCTGATTAATGCTTGCTACTGTCCAAATTAAATAAGAGAGGAAAAGAATTATTTTAGTATTCTACGGTGTTGAATACCTCAGACAACACAGCTGCTTGACTGTATGGTTTGGGACAACTACTCTTGACTGCTGCAGCTGTGGGAGGACAGTAATGGTGGTTCTGAGGAAGTATGTTCCCAAGATAAACCCCATTGCTTGTGCAGTTTCTTGGGATTATGCTTGCAGGAGCCAAAGTACTACAGGTTCCTGTTCTCTGAGGTAAGACTCCTTTGGAAAAATACAATACACTGTTTGAGGTGTTTTGTTAATAGCATCCAAGCACGCAGGTAGGACGTAGCTCTCCTCCCACAAAGCAAAATTACATGAATGATTAATAAAAGGTCTTGAATTCAGGGGATTATTCTGCCTGTGACTTAAGCCTGAGGAGGATCATTATCACCAGCCAGCAGAAGATCTATAAATAACCCATGGAGCTGAGTTTAGCCTCTCAGTGGAAATTCAGTGCATTGTCTAAGTGTGGTTGGAGGCAAATATTATCTTAAAACAACTTATTGTTTTACTTCACAGTGGCAAGGAAATAAGCATTTCTTCTTATCAGGATGACTGACATTATTTCAGCCCATCACTAAGAATTGTGGCAGAACAGGAAGAAAGAATGAGGCAAAGCTGCAATTCCCCAGCAAGCACTTGTTCTCAGAAATGGGGAGCACTGGATATACCAATTCAGAAAAGTCTGACTAATAGTGCTGGATATCAGAATCATGGCATGTTTTGGGTTGGAAGGGATCTTAAAGATCATCTAGTCCAACTCCTCTGTCTAATCAATTCAGTTTACCCCTTCCCAGGTAGGATTTTTTCTGCATGGAAAAGTGAAGATGTGGAGAAAGATGAGTGACATCAAACGTGTGAAAACTTGTCATAAAAACAGTGACCAACTGTTAATCTTCATGACATCAAGAATAGGACAAGAATTAATCTACTGTCTTTATGTCAAGGAAAAAATTCCATCTTAAATATTAGGAATCACTTTCTAACTACATTTTAGCACTAGAAGAGATTATTTACAGCATAGGAATCTTCATTGCTGGACATAGCCAAGAACAGGCTATACAAATATCTGTGGGAGTTGCTCGACTGATCTCAGAGAATAGAATTGATGGCTGGGATTATACCTAGTCCTACATTTCTATATTTTCTGAGGCCTCTATTGTAGCAAAGTAGATCTTCCTTGAAACATGGTACCCTATAATCAACCCCCCACTACACTATATTATTACCTTAAATTGGTCATTAAGTAGTTTCGTAGGTAAGAAAGTTCAATGCATAATTTAGGAGTAATTTTGTACACTAGTAATGGATGTATATTAATATTTTCCACAATCTAAGAAACTCTCCTTATATTTAGCCAGCTTATTGACCTCACTGTCTAAAAAGGCAGGGGAGAAAATCCATTTCAAAAGCAGGCAGCACTAAGTGGAGTGCACTGTACATACCCAGTGTTTCATAATCTGAAAGACCAGTTGCATTTACTGTTATTGCAATCACAATACAACATTGTATTCCCAGAAGTGTTCCCTGGAAGAGAGCAGTGGCTGTTAATACAGCAGCAAGATGGCCAATCCAAATTCAGGGCAAAAGGAGCTGGGCAATGACCCAAATATGTTTTCCTGAGCTGTGAATCAGTGAATGAGAAAGGAACGTGGTTCTTTGAAATCAGCTCTCACACAGAATGTTTTATTTTCCTTATCCCCAACCTCTCCTGGTTTTAAATGCATGTCAAAGTTATTTTTTTATCCTTGAAAATTAATGAAAACAATGTAATTTCTCATGCAGAGATAAAGATGTATGCATGTTTTATATCAACGAATAATTTTCGCCAATGCTTTACTTAACAGCTCATAAAACTGATGGTTTTGTCCTAATAAAAAGGAAAGCCCTTGAGACCTCTTATTCCCTGTCTGCAAAGAAAGAACTGCAAGCTTCTCATAAACCCCTGCAACCAGAAAGCTGCAGTAAACCTCAGGTTTAAGTATGTTCTGGCAGACAGGAGGTGTTCACAGGCATACACAGCATCAAGGGATGTAATTCTGTTTACCTGTGTGCTCCAAAGAAATACATTCAGAAAGCAGAAGGCATCAGGCCACGCAATTTGAGAAGCAACCTCTTCATGCCACTGTCTTGGCTTATTACCCACAATCTTGATTCTATCTTCTTTGTTATCTCCACTTCCATCATCAGGGTTTTCAGAAACAACTTAAGTTTGTGCCCGAGATGTCAGCAGTGTGAAAAGCTTCCACTCTGCTCATCATTTTGCACCTCTCCCAAAATCTTGCATGTCCTGTGATAGGAAAGTTGTTATTTGTGATAGTTTGTGCCTTTTCAGTGTCTTCTCTGGCTGCTGTAGAGAGAAGTGATTGTCTCTTTACAGCTGTCAGATATGACTGCTTTTGAAGGCAATTTCAAGCCTTTTTCGCTATGGAGCCAATGAACTTGTTATGAGCTTAGATTTTGCTTAACATTTTCAGTAGTGAGTGCTCTATAGTGATTATTGATATTAACTGCTCTTGTAAGCATTAAACACCTGTATGTACGGCAACGCGACCATTCCCAAGTGAATACTTGCACAGTGTTGAAAGAGCTAAAATGAAAACACTTCTAAGAGCACAGAATCCAGATAGACTCAGGTCTCCTTTCTGCCTTTTGCCCACGGGCCTTGCTAAGCAATGCCCACTCATTGTGGTCATGTCACCCCTCACAAGTGAAGCTCTTTGGCTGAGTGTGGTATCACCAGGATGGAGGAAACTAAGCCCTGCAAGCTTTAAGAAGAAAGAAGTAGCTTTTGTCCTGGTCTCATTGGGATAGACTCCCAGGCCAGCCATAATATGCAGGTCATTAGCAGTATGGAGGCAGCTGATATAAATTGGCTACAGGTGTATCTATCCCATAAATGTCATGCTCAGTATAAAGGAGGAGGGCTTTTGCTGGTCCTGCTCCTCCTCTTCCTTCTTCTCCTTGGAGAGGCTCCCTCATCGTTCTGCTCTGGTGGACTGCCTTCCTGTTTGTTGTGACTGCTGTACACTTGCTGGGCTGAGTATAACTTTCTATACTTTATTTTGGCATTAATATTAGTTTTGCTGTTTCATTAAATCCATTTTCATTTCAACCTGTGGGTCTTCTCTTCTTTTCCCAATCCCCTTTGCTGATTGGGGAGGAGTTATTGGGTGATAGAGGGACTGCTATAGTTTAGCTCTGGATTCAGGCTAAATGTAGACACCTTTGTACTCAGGACCTGGTAAGAAGATAGGTAAAAGATGAAAAATGGAATCCAAGATGAAAAATGGAATCCAAAATGAACTCTTGCACAAAAAAAAAGCAAAGCAGGAAAAGAAAAAAGTTCCTGGAAAGTAAGTAAGGGAAAGTCAAAATTAATTTCAATAATTCCATATTTAACAGAGCATTTTACTTTAAAGTCCCTCACCAACAAATGCAGGTGTGATTCCCTTTTCAGTATGGATGCCCTCTGACAGGCAAGTACATAGGAACCAGTTTTATGAAGAAATAGATTTGTAATAAGCTTTAAAAGAGTTCTCCCGTGTATATTTTTTCTGATATAAAGTCATATTCTCTGTCAGCGTAAGGATTTTCAGTTCTATTTAGAGCTCTCCCTTACTCCAAGGCACCACCTGACTTTAGGGACCTAGGGGCTAAATTGGAAACCTCTTGTTACATTCCCTCGAGCAGGTGTTTAGAATGATTGTTTAGAAGAGCTGCTACTTTCCTCCCTATATATCTATATAAAGAAGCTAGGAAGACAGACTCTTAATTACTTAAATTAGATACCTGAAGTTAGAGAGTGTAATAGTCTCCTTTGCTCCTATTACTGCTCACTGTAGGATGTTCACCTGAGCTCTGAGGTAATTTAATAATTATGATCTAAATGACTTGGAGGTAGATGGATTTTAAAGGCTCTTTGCATTTATTACTGTAATAGCTTTGTAGCTTGTGCCTTGAAGAAACGACGTGCCCCAATCAGCTGTGTGGTGCTGTGTTCATAGTCACTAGACCACGACAATGATGTTCAGCAGGGGACTGGCCATGGAAAATAAGTTATTTGGACAAAGAGGTGAGGTTCTATAATAGCTTCCTAGCAAAGGAGGAGAGAGAAGCAGGTAAAACACCTAATTACATTAAAAACAGGTCCCTGTAAGTTGAGGGAGAGGATTTTGTAGCACCAACTGGCAGCCACACTAGATGCCCTTCCTTGCTTTTTTCCTAAGGGTGTGGATCTGTCACAAAGATGACAGTGGAGAATGACATAATTCTGAGATATTTATCCATTCCAGTTCTGCCTTTGCCTGTAAAAGGCTTAAATGTTGCTTTTTTATTTCTTCATTTTGGGTTAATTCTGATAAGAGGTTTTATGGCTGTGAGCTAAGTAGGTTAGTGGCATTATACTTGCTGAAAGAGAATAAAGGCAGTGATCACTGAGTTGTATCTCTGATTTCCTGAGACTATTCCCTTCCTTTTAGCTCAAAGTACTTGTTGTGTCACAGGACCACTGCATTTCTCAGCTACACAAATCTTAACACCTGACCTGCCTGCATACATAGCAGTTTAGAAAAACAGCCTCTTCTCACATGATCTTGTTCTAGCAAAGCAAGCTAGAAATGTGACATATAAAATAATTCACCAACACCACTTTTAGATTTCAGAATAGCTCTTTTTCTTCTGTCTCGTAATTAATTATCATTCTTCTGAGGTCACCTGTAAATCAGAGTGCAGCACTAAAAAAAAATCAGGCTACATAAAAATAAGTTTAACAGAAATTGGACAACTTAGGATTTTTTTAATATAGGGAAGCTTAGAAGAATATATGCATTTACTTTTAATACCAAATTTGTGCTTGGAACAATGCCCTCCGCCAGTCAGTTTTAATAGCATCTGCCACGCTCCATTAAGCCAATGATCCATCAGGTCCAATATTCTCCACTCTGCTTGGCAAATGCAAGATGCTTCAAAGGAAGGCAGGCTGCCCATCATGCACTTGGCCAATTTTTCAATTTGAATAGTCCATTGTGCAGAAGCCATGCCATTCTTCATGTCAAGTCCTTGTCCCATATGGTTACAAATGCAATCAAGTGGCATGAATGACCCGATGTACCCTTTTAATAATATTTAAGGGTATGTTTATGCTCTTGATTGGGTCTGTTTCTCTTGAACTGTCAACTTGGTTTTGTGTACAATGCTCCTCACATTCATTCTCATTATAGCTCCAGTTCAGTAGCAAAGCAGATTGACAGCACTCACCAATTTTGTGTCTGTATTTAAAAAATCAGTTCTGATTTTTAACTAGATGTTAGAGAATATTTCTGATAAACAACTACTTAGTGTAACAAAACAGCCTGCACAAATCAGAGCATTATAATAGGGCTCCACTGAACTTCCTTCATTTGAATTGTATTTTATTGCTGTGTGAGAACAACATCTAATTTTTGAGGTGAGAGAAGTTCCTAATTCAGCTGTTGATGCTTGGTGGTTTTGACCCCTGCCTAACAAATGTTAATGAATTGCCGGCTAAGGGACCTGGTGTGTTGTCAGATGCTAGAAACCACAGGAAGGTATTTTCATTATTTCTTTTGATATAATTTGCCTATTTATCACTTTCTGGGCATAACATTTTTGCTTTATTTTTCCCTGCTGTTTTCCTTTAGGATTTTATGTACTGTTTGAGGGACTGGGATATATTTTGCAGTGCTTTCACCTTTCTTTTCCTTCCACTGTCTTTGCATCTTGGTTATAATTTAGGAATCAGGGTTTGTCAAAACATCTCAGACACGTTATTTAGGTCCACTGTGCTGCATCAAGAGTGTCACAGGTATTGGAAGGCAGAGTGATAGGAGAGGACTGGAAAGTAAGGTCAGAAGCAGCACTATAGTGACTGGAACATTGTGTATGTGTGTATTTATAGTCTAGGATTATATTGTATGTTCTGTACCGTTGTGCTCCAAGGCCCTGAAATGGGAACAGGGACTCTATCTGTACAAGAAGCAGAAGGAAAAATCTTTCAAGATAAGTATGTGGAAAGAGATAATAAATTGATACTATAAAATGCAGATTTTTGTTTTCTTATCTAGGCTAGTTTGGGTAGAGTTCTTTTTTTTCAGCACTACATGACCAAGTATCTGAGGGATCTGGTAGCTTTAAGGGACCGTGGGAGGAAATAAATATAAGCATATAATAAAAGGGGGAGAAAAAGGTAGAGGAGACAAATGGAAGAAAAAGTTTATACAAAAGAGAGTGGCTGAGAGGGCGGAAGAAAATCACAACTCTGGCTGAAATACAGTAAAACAATTATGTCAAATGCAGCAGGGATTGATCTAAAATGCCCAGGTAACGTGTCTTTTGACATCTCCCAAGTTTCAGGCAGAATCCAAGGCAGTGACAGATATTCTCTGCCAGGGCGTTCCTGCTCAGCTGACTCCAAATGCCTCGGTGAGAACCAATAGTTTTACTCTGTTGTGTGGGGATGGCAGCAGAGGGGATGAGAGGAAAGATGGGTCAAGTCAAGGGACATAGGTAGGGAACTTCTATGGGAAGAGCAAGCTTAATGTGCCTTGGTACAGAAAACTTCTTGCTTGTTTTTCTTCATGGGATGAAGAGTCAGGTTTAATGTTTCAATTGGTCCTATGGATTTTTCAGTTCCTGCGAAAGTCAAGGACATCCTAGTGCCTTTCATCTGGATTTTACTTGTGGTTTCCACAAACCTGGATGCTGATGATTTAGTTGGCTCAGCATAATCAGACTGTGGGGAATCTAATAGGGCTTCAGGGAGGCACTGTGAAGGGAAGTGTCTCAGTCCTTTTGTGATCTAATGAGCTGTGCTGTATTAATTGGGGGGCATCATGAGGAGAAAAGGACAAAAATGCTGATGTGCTTGTGCTTTCTTCCTTCCACTCCATCTCAATAGCTACCTCATTTCTGTGGAGATGTCATCTACGAAGATGACCAAAACAAACTGTTGCTTACTCCCCAAAATCTTTTTCACTCTCTTTTTTTTTTTTTTTCTCCTGTGCATCTCACTGGTTTTGGACAGGTCAAGGTATCATTATTGTCCTTTTTAGAACTTTGTGTTCACAGTAACTTTCCCCCTCCCCTTTTTATGATGCGAATTTATGTCATTTGGAGTGTCTTTTATCTAATACAAAGATCTCCATTATAAAGTGGCAAGAGGAAAGAACAGAGAAGTCAAATATTTCAGTCACGCATGTATGACTGAGGCACCGTTTCTATCAGTCCTGAAGTCCTGTGCAATCAATCCTTCCCATTTCTGAGTGTCAAACAGAATAACAGATTCACTCCTGCTAAAAGGTTTGCTGAAATTATACAGAATTATGTTAAGCACTACCTGAAATTGGACTGTTCAAAAACGTGCAAAGCTAATAGCCTGTTTTGAAGTGAAAGTGCCTCCAAGTTAAAGGGTTCAAAAATAGAAAGTTTGAGGGTGTGAGGCTTTTGAAATTTTTATCTAATACAGCAGGTTAGTTATTTTTTACTATTACATACGTAAAAGACTAATTTCATAATTCCATTTTGGCCCTTTTTTAATATTCCTGTATGTGTTTTAATATACTGTTTCTACACCCAGGATGTATATTTACATGTGTGTTTTTAACAAGCCCTTGAATAATCTTTGGATCTCTTCACCTGAATTCCATGCCCACATCAAAATCCACAATGTGCAGATTCCTAATTTTCTAAAATTTCTCATTTGCCAATTACATTTTTGTCAACAGCTGGTTCATCTCATAAGGAAAACAATTTTGATGCTCAATATTCCAATTATCCAGTGTTTACCCCTTGCTATTAAGATGAAATTTTATTTGAGCTCTCTATTGGTAGTTGAATTTAGAAGCCTTGGACTGGGGAGAGATCCCTAGAAAAGACTTCATTGTTGCAGGTGGTTTCCACACAGCAGCTGTGAGAATGTAATGAAAAATATTGAGGGAGATGGAAATGACCCTATTATGGGCATATAAATGCTTTCTGCATGAAAGATGCTTCCTTATGTTTGTGATGTTATTGCAAAGTAGTTTGCTCTTCTGCTGAATAAGCATCTCTGGTCTCATTTGCTGAGTTTTAATGGGAACTGTAGTTGCTTTTTACTTCTAAAAACCAGGATATGGGTGTTTAAAAAATTAATGCACCCTGTGAGGGTCTCCTGGGATTTACTTTTTCTCCTTAATTTGTCAGAGGTACCAGTCCAGCTGGATTTGGCTGTGTTCTGAAACACTGGGAAAGCTTCTTCCTGCTTTTCATAAACAAGAGTTACTGTTTTATTGGAAACCCAGCTATGAAATTGAACCTCCACTCCATGTTTCCATTGACCTGAACTCATGGAAAGTGACAATATCATTAAGGTTTTTTCCTTAAGTGAGAAATTTGACCTCCATACCTCTGTCAGCACCTGGTCTCACATGCTTGGTGCCACAGGGACTGCTGAAAGCCAGGAGTGATGAGGTTCTTCAGCCTTACTTCCACCTCCACAACCATCTTCCTCCCCAAAACACACATTTGAAAGGGCATTTATGTGTTACAGACAACAGCAGAATTACTCTAATTTTCAAAGCAAAAGGTATTGCATCTTCACTATATTTTTAAACTGGCTTCAGGGAATAATTTGTAAGTACTGTCATATCTCCCTTTTTCCACACTTTCCCATTTTCCCCTCTCAGTCACTTTGAAGACTGTTACCAGTAAGTGTAGTCTCTCCTCACAGAAGCATCTTGGTTTTTCCTTTCTTTTATTGATCACCTCTCAACTGCTGGAAACTTTAGCATTTCCTTGCTTCCTTTTCTGAAAAGTGGCTTTTCTTATATACAAGGTGGGAAAACTAACCAAAGCATATATAGGAATTTTTTTCTTTTCATAATACACAATATGTATAAGGGATCCCCAGCCTTGTAGGACACCTGAACCTGGCATGAGTTAAATGTGTTGTGTGCTATGGAAGGCTGTTGGCATCTTGTGTCTACTTTCATCAGACCAGTATGTAATTTCACTGCCTATTATATCAATCCTGAGTAATTCCTAATGAACATCTCAGCATCTTATTTCAGAAATAAGATGTGGCCTCTTCATAAGGAGTTTATTTCCTCCAATATAGCAAAGAGGTGGTCTTGGATAACCCACTGAGTTTCTGTCACTCAGATGGTTAGTACCTGTGGTTGAGTGTTATCGCCTATTCCACAGCAGCCTGTGGAAGGGGAGATTACATGTTCAATCAACACTGAGCACTGTGGTATTTGCTGCTTGTCCAACACAGGGAATTTAGTGCTTTGAGGTATGGCAAGTAGTTAGCACCAGATGGTATTTATCCAAGGGTTCTGATGTGATTTAGAAGAAAATTAGGCTCTGAACTATGACAGAATCAGGTAATCTTTCAGTCAAAATCACCAGACGTTCTGGACAACAGAGCTTTGGATGGTGCAAAGCAGGATGAAGGATTTGCTCCTCCTTGGGGAGCCATGCTTGTCACTAAGATTTGTCTTTCATATGGGTAAGCTGCTGCTTAAATTTCTTTCTGCTAAGGTGTCACAGGGGGCAATGTGTCCACAAATTAAAATGTAGTACAATATCAGTTCACAAAACAATTTGAAAAATCCATTTCTTTGGGGGGTTAAAAATAATTGTGAACTGTTATAATTCATCACAAGACCTGTTTGTCTCTTGCTCTTATTTTTATGTCCTGCTTCCCCTATTCTGATCCCCACTGTGACTCAAATCCTGCTCCCCCAATTAGAGAAAGATTAAACTGTGTCCAAATATATCCAGACTTAATTACTTGCACAGGACCGAAATCATTGCTAATTTGCTAAAATAGGAGCTGCACTCCATACATCCATTGCAACTCTCAGTCTCATTAGTTGAAACACTGAATTCGTCTGTGCAATAAATTTTCCTGTCAACCAGCAAGGGGCCAGTTGGGTGCGTTGCCTTCATCCACCCATATGTGAAGCACTGTCAGAAAGAAAACTTACTAGTTAAAGGTGTTGTCTTGTGACAATAAATTGACTTATGTGGTTGCCAGCACTCAGCAATAGACTGAGATTCATATTTACATTTTTGAGGAGTATTGACTGACACAGGGAAACATATAAAAGGCTGGATTTTCTCCCTTTCATAACTTAGAAGTAAAGCAAATCTTATGAACATATATTTCCTAAAGTTTATAAGCTACTTATCTGTACATTGTCCTAGGAACTCTAAGAGAATTGATTCTATAGTCCCTTTCCTAGAAGCACTTCCATTAACTTCTCTTTTCTACTACTAAGTGTGAAAAGAGGAGTAAAAATTGGCATAGACTCAGGATCCTGTGGATTTGCTAGTGTGAGGATAGAGGATTTGTTTGAAGATTTATCTGGCTTGTCTTAGAAAAAGGAAAATGATAATAACTTTGAACTGGAAGAGGACAGATTTAGAGTTGAAATTAGGAAGAAGTTCTTCACTGTGAAGGTGGTGAGACACTGGAAGAGATTGCACAGGGAAGCTGTAGATGCTCCATCAATGGAGGTGTTCAAGGCCAGGTTGGATGGGGCTTTGAGCAACCTGGTCTAGTAGGAGGTGTCTCTGCCCATGGAACTAGATGATCTTTGAGGTTCCTTCCAACCCAAACCATTCTAAGATTCTATGAAATAACAGGTATAACTATGTCAATGTACACACAGTTGCTACATAATGCAAAAAAAAAGTATTTGTCCACTTTGTCTAGCCAGCCGTTTTGCAGACCTTTGAAAATGTAGCTGGTATCTATCTAATGGCTTTATTGGCAGGAGACTTCAGTAGCCTTTTAATATCATAAAGTAGACCGCAGAATACAACTGTGACACAGCTCTGAGGGCCTGGTTTCCAGCAGGTGATTCTCCAGGATTTTATACCCATTCACTTTACATGGGCCTCAATGACTGCACAGTGTGCGTGGAATTACAGGCTCAAGTCTCAGAAATGTCTTTCCCTCTCATTTAAAAGCCTTAAAGGATAATATTAGTTCTGAGGCTGAGGTCTGCTTACAGATCAGTGACATCACATCACTCCTCCTTTTTTCTTCATGCTGATTAACCTGTTTAGACTTTCACAGAAGCCCTTGATGTAGGAGCTAAATGTCCTTGAAAACACTGGGTTCTTGGCAAGTAGGCAAACTCCCAGTATGAGGCCAAGGCGGCCAATTCTGCTTTCATTACACTGTTGCTATTCCCACCAACTTCCCAATTTTGATGAAAGTAGTACACACAGGTTACAAAAGGATTCAGTGTGCTGCACAACCTGGATTCTATTTCTAGCATTACCATGAGCGTCTTCTTGCCTCTCTTCACCTGTCACTTCAAGCAAATAAAAACCAGTTTTGTCTCTTGAGAGAAGATACTCTTACTTTTTTTATAAAGCAGGAAAATAATCATTTGGCATAATTATATACAAGGTTGTTCTGCGAGGGAAATAGTTACTAGAAGTTTTTTGAATCTTGCTGATTCTTAAATCTAAATCACTTTGTTTCAACAAGAAGGTCTTAATGTCAACAATCCAATTTTCAATAAGCAGGTTTGATTTATTTTCAAGTTAACACAGTTGAAACGTGCCTCTCAGAAATTCTGGGAAGAGAAAAACCCAGAGCATATTCATTAAATTACCTTTTTCCCCATCAATTGTCAGGGACTTACTGATTTGCACATCCACTCAGTTAGGTGCCTCGTAGATCTGGAAGATGTTACTGCTGTGCTAGTTTGGTCTGAGAATCTGACTATATGTCTTGATATTTTTGTGTACTGACTGCAAGCTGTGCTATCTGCTTTCATATTTCAGATCTTTAGTCCATCCATTTGCCTAACTTGAAGTTGAAAAAAAGAGAGAGAAGTATGGAACTTGTTTTTTTGACAATATTTCAAGGAAATTTATTGCTGTGGGTCCTTCAGACACCTTATTTCAGTTTAGAAAAGCTATTTTTCAATTACTCTTCCAGCTCAAGAATGCTGCCAATAGAAATTTTTAAAATTGAATTTGTGTATTTCTCATAATTTTGAGGCTAGAAAAATTCCACCAGAGAGTAGTTGGTACATAAAAAAACACCCCCAAAACCCACAACCTGTTTCAATCTAGTTCTACCCCGTCTTGATCAAGCCAGTCCACTGAAAAGAATGAGGGATTGTATTCTGGCTGCAGTTCCAACTTGAACATGGAATAATTATGGCATTAAATCCATGTCCTAAAAAAAGTATGAAAAATAATCTAGGAGCTTCAGTAATATGCTTTATCTGTTGTGTTTTGGTCTGCTGTAAATCTTTCAGGCTCTTCTGTTCAGTCTCTGTCCTTATAGAAGTATAGGTTTCATTATTTTACTCCCCTCTAAGCGGTTTTGTAAATTGAAATGACATCACTTCCAAACCCTGTAAATTCAAGTCAGCGTTCACAAAATGTACTAGGTTGGCAGCCTTTGACTCTGAAGTCTTTAACCAGCTGAAACAACCAGTATGAGGTTCCCTGTATTGCTCTTTCTGGTATTTAAAATCTACTCCTCCTTTCTCCCTTGCGTTCTGCAGTTTGGCTGTGTTGACATCTACCTGATATTTTGCTAACAATAAAGATTTTTGAAAAGAATGATGATTTTAGAATACTGGCATTATTGACATTATTCATGCTTTCAAAAATGTGTTAATGACTCGTGAACAGGGAGAAAGTTTGGCCATGCCCAGGATTTTGTAGGTGTAATTTCACTACTATTAGGTTTCTCACTTGTTCTGGTGTTTGAATAGTGTAGTTTCATGTCTCTTGTTTGCTTGAATATGGCACTTTGGAGCCTCAGCCATACCATCAAGACACAGTAATGATGTTTAAATTCTTACTGTCTGGTAAGGCAGTGATGGCTGAGGTGTAATGAGACAGGGATTTTCCTATCCCTGTTCTGATGGCCATGTCCTGGTAGCAGGAACTGTTGTAAATTTTTTATACATCATTTTATGGTGACTGAAATGGTTTCCTTCCATGTTGCAGCTGGAAATAAAGTATTTCTAAGGCTGTAATCATACAAAGTACATTTGAGATTGCTAATGGATCCTTTTGTTGCCATCCTGGCTGTTTGTCAGGTAGTATCCCCTTCAAATAAGCAGAGGGGAAAATGCCTCCACTATTATTGTGCTGTAGAGTTCAAATGCAAGCAAGTGCTGGCCAGGACTGGCCAGAATGGAAGTAAAGCAGGATGAAGAAAAGAATTTAATCTAAATGCACATTAGGAACCATGTATTTTGGCTTGGTGGTTTTCTAATGGTATGGTGAGAGAGAAAAGGATTTTGTCAGTTTTTCTTACATCATCCTTTTCCTTCAGTATCAAGAAGGAATGCTCACTTCTCTGAAATATTTGGCATTTCCTCTCGAACATAGGCAGTGAGGAGAATCTAATTTGTCAGAAGTTCATGTTGCAGGGGTATCAATGTAGCAGAAAAAGAGGCCTTCTACACAGTGCTTATAGTGCTATATCATGACTTCAATAAGGGCTTTTTGCCTCTGTTTCACATGGCATTCTCAGAAGCCAGCTACAGAAATGGTTTAGATGTAAATTCTATGGTATGAGATATATACTTTAATATACAGTATTATAATTACTTGGAGAGTTATCGTTTTACCCCTTGAAATAGAGGGATGTATCATGAAGGCTTCTGTAAGGATGACTTCCAAGTCAAGGGTAACTGACTAGATATTAGTCATTGCCTTCTGTTGTAGAAACAGCAAACCCATCTCTATTTAGACAATATTCAGATAATGAAAAATGCAGCCCACAGAACATGTAATTCAGATTAATGGCGGGAAGTGCAACAGAAAAAGCAAAAATGTAACATTCTTAAAACTAAGAACCAATATTCAACTCCTTTTATCTATTTCTGAAAAGAAAATAAACCTTGATATGTGCAAGCCTTGGTCTGTGAATACATTTGGGAAGCAAGAGCATTTCTCATCTACTTTCAGCTGTACTTTTATGTGTTGCTCTCAAGGGAAATTCCAGAGGCAATTTGAAAGTCCATTCCTGTAGTCCACTAACAGGATTTATTTTTTTTAAAGGAATACAATATGGGCAGTATCACTTTTAGGTCAAAGGGCCCCTACAAGAACACAACATTTGATGCAAAGATTGTTGCTTGACTATGTTTTCAAGTATTTAACACTGATACAGTAGGTATAATTAGTGTACTAAATAACCCCAAGCACTTCAAAGTTACAGTAGCTACACAGTTTCTTAGAGAGCAAAATTGGCATTGCTATGGATGTAATTCTACTGAAGCTCTATGGGTGAAAACTCATGTGTTGAAAGACATAATAATCCATTTCCCTAAACAGTTCAAGATGCAAACTAAGCTGATGAAAACAAACCCCACTTCTTTCTTCAAAGTGATGGCTGGGTAAGTTATCTCTATGAAACTCTTGGTTGGCTCTTCCTGTGTTTCATGAGTACAACTTTTGTACATATGGAAAACAACAAAGGCAAAAAAACCCCTAAATGGCTGGCACTGCAGCCCATGTAGTGTGAGGTAATGAGTGTTCTACACTGAGTATTTGGTGATACTGGGCAGTGAGGGTTGTAAGGATTCACACGTGGATTTGAAGTCCACTTCTTCTGAAGTAGTGGGAAACTTATCTGGATTTCAGTTTCAGTGGGAGCAGCCTTTATGAATGAGACTCGTGAATTTACACTGATAGCCACATAGTGCTTCGAAAAAAGTTTAAAGGAAGGGGGAAATGGCATCTCAGCAGTATGTAGAGGAAGGAATGGCTTATAAATTGACACATGTAGCTGCCGTGTACCTCCGGCTCTGCACACTCTGTATAAATCCACAGGCGCTCTGCCTCGACTCTAATGGGGTTGTGGTTTTGTCACGGGCTGATTCTTCCCGTGGCATAACGCGCTGAAAAGCTAATAAGAGAAGAGGTGAAACATCTCCCTGCAGCGAGAATCGTTGTGACGGGTATCTATAGAGCGTAATTAGCTCTGATTGCATGCCACGGGCGTCTCGACATCCTCCCACTGGTTTGTAGTTTGACACCAGGCAGAACTAAACCAGCCGAGCCTGAGGCAGAGGCGGCTGGAGCGCTCGGGGAGCCCTGACTCGCTTTTCCCATCGGTAAGCCGGGCAAAAGAGTCTCTTTTTCCCAGAAAAATCGTAACTTCCCCTGTCTCCCGTCTAGGGCTGGATATTTCTCGTAGCAATGACAAGAGGTTGACACGGGCCGCGTCCCCACCGCTTTTGTTCGGGCCGTTTTAGGCAGATGCCGGGCTGGGGGCAGGCACCGCTCCCTGCCGGGGCTCCCCCGGGAGCGGGCACCGCGGGAGGGGCTCGGTGCCGCCTCTGCAGGGACCGGCCGCCGAGCGGGGAAGCTCCCGAGCGCTCCCTCCAGCAGCGTTACCGGTACCGGGGAGCAGCGTTCATCTCCGGGGCGGCTGAGGGACACTTGTACCAGCACCGTGCTCCCGGCACCTCCCCCTCGCCGCCCCCCCGGGCCGAGCCGGCCGTTGGGCGGAGGCGGAGGTGGGGTGGGGGGGGAAGAGGCGTCCCCTCCTCTCCGGAGGGCCCGCTGCGGTTGGCGGCTGCTCCGCTCCTCTCCTCTCCGCCGTGGCTCGTCCCCGGCGCTCAGTAGCGATGCCGTCCTAGCAAGGGAGGATGACAGGGAGAGGAGAGGGGCAGAGCCGCTGCCGGGAGCCCCGTCTCTTGCTCGCCTCCCCGGTACTTCCCGGCTCCAGGGCCGCGCATCGTGCCGTCTTCCTGACGGGCGGCGGGAGGCGAGGGCGGAGGAGCGGCTGTGGTTTTATGGTGAGGGTTTTGTCCTCTCCAGGTGCTCTGTCCCCTGCTGGGCAGGGCTTTCCTCCTCCTCCTCCTGCCGCCTTCCCCGCCACACACGCTGCCGGACGAGGCCGGCCGGGAGCGGGAGCAGCCGCCGCCGCCACCACCGCCGCCTGAGAGGACCCTGACCATGTCGAGCAAGAGCAGGAAGAGCAAGGAGCAGGGGAGAGTGACCTTCCCCGCGCAGCAGCAGGAGGAGGAAGAGGGGGCAGAGGAAGAGGAGCAGCAGCGCCGGCGCCGCGGCTGGAGAGGCGTCAACGGGGGGCCCGATCCTCCTCCTCCGCCGCCGAGAGCCGTTAAAACCCTCCGGGAGCCCTACGGCTACTACCCGCCGCCGCCTTTCGCCAGCACCATGTAAGTCTGGGCGGGGGGTTAAGCCCGGCACGCTGCGGGACTCGGCCCTGCCTGCCGGCTGCGAGCGGCCGTGCCCGGTGCGGTGGGGGGAGACGGGGCCGGCCGGCAACGGCCGAGCTGCGGGGACTTCGAGAGAGTGCCTTGAGGGGACGCTTCGGCCGGGACCTGCCCTCGGCACCCCGCCCTCCTCCCCAAGCCCTCGGCTTCGCCCCTGAGGCGGGGACAGCCCGGAGCAGAAGGCAGGTGTACCGGGGAATGACCGGTTTCATCTCTCCCTTTCTTTTTATCTTCCTTTTTTTTTTTTTCCTGGCTACTTGCATATCTGCCCAGAAAGCCTCGTATTGGCTCAGCTGAGGTGTAGAGAACCCGTTGCACCCTTTTGTACCAGCAATGCTAAGGCACCCCTTTTATATTTTATTTTTTTTAATCTAGGCTGTGGTAAAACGAGGTTCCCCACAGAAATCTAGGACACCTGTGCAGAAAAACCTTGGTTCTGGAGATACATCTTATCCTGTTTGATGTTGTCTTTAGAAATTTCAGTTTGTTGTTTTTTAGCAAGCAGTTATATACGTATAAATACTGACCATGACTAGGCTTGCTGCAGGAGAAAGAAATTCAGTTTCGCTAATAGGGACGTTAACTTTCTTTCTTTATCTGACTTAGAAAATGTAGGTTGTCCATAAATTATTCACTTATTTTTATAGCACGCTGCATTTTAGATAGACTTATCTCTGGGGATTACTTGAGTATTCTTCCAGTATTCTTGAGCATTGCTTTCAGGACAATATTTAGCTCTTAATTAAATATTTTAATTACCAGATGACAAAACAGTTTATTTTGAGTTTTAAGATACCATACTCAGCATTTATAGAAGAAGCCTGAATTGAAATCACCCTAGAGACAATTGCAAAGCACAGAAATAGAGTAGTGCTTAGAATGGGATAATCACAAATACAAGTGGGTTTTACCGTCCCAGTGCAGAAATTCTTCCCAAATACCCTATACCCAGCAATCCAGGCTTCAGTGAAGGAGTCTTTTGCACATCTGTGTCTGTCTGAAAGTTAGCAGCACTTAAGTTGTTTGTCTGTAGTTGATGGGATGGGAGAAGAAGCAGCAGTGAGCAAGGCAGAGTAGTCATTTATCTTCTCGAGGTGCCTGTCTTTCTCCTCTCACCATAGAAAGAGCCCAGAGGATTCGTTTAGACTAGGACACTGTTTTTAGGCAGCTGAAGCTAGCTCAGATGTACTGTAAGCTATGAGTCCTAAACTTCTGAATCCCTTTTAGGTTCACATCCTCCTAGAACTGCTGGTGTTTTCCTTTTTTCAAGGAATGGGTATTATGCCACCAGAGAATCAAACAGGAGTTCAGTTTGCACAGTTATAGGCATGTGAGCCTGGGGTGAGCTCCATGTGCTGGAATTGCTTCCTGGTGTATAATTCCTGTGATCCTGTCCTGGGAGTTGGGGACAGCAGGGATTGCAAGCCACTGACCTGTAGGCTGGCATTAATCAATGTAATAGGAGCATATTGAGCTGACAAGGCAGAGTCAAAAGACCCACAAGTAGCATTTCCCCTGCTACGTGCCCATGGTCATCCTGAGCAGGGCTTTTCTTTTGAAGTAACATTTTATTTGGTGCTAATGCCTAAAATCATTGCGTATGGTAATTAAATAAACCGGTTTGCTTGTAATGCACTAAGTTTGACACATGTAAGGGCTTTAGTGTGCACAGAGAGAATGTGAGAACCCTTATCTGGAGGAATTTGTAGTCTCAATACTCAGTGCTAAAAAAACAGTGTGAGGGGAAGGAGGCAGGAAGATGTCAAGTAGTTTGCACAAGAAAGGTGCACTTGGTTGGTGTTTGAAACGTCTTTGCTCTGAAAGCTGTAACCTGTGCAAGGTACTTGTCAATGTACAGCTGGCTTCCTCCTGTGCCAAATATTGCTGGAAAAAGTAATTAACCTCAGATTCACACTAAGACTGCAGACTGGATGTAATACTTGTTTCACAAGGTACTATATGTCCCGGTGGGAAAAACGTGGACAAAACCTGTAAATTAAATGTGGTGGGCATCGGATGCCTGATTCCATGGGTCTCTCTGAAAACTGTGGCTAAGTTTCCTGAGTGGAACAACAGAACACAAATAAAGGGCTGAGTGTAAGAAGAGATTTAAAATACCTTGTTGCTGCAGCCCTGTTAACTTAGTTTTTCTTCTTGACACAGTTGCCTTTTTTCTCGGTGTGCATAGATGCGCTCCTGTCATCAAGATATAGTCCTTTTTTCCCACAGGAATTGAGATGGTATTTTCTGTTGAGGAGTTAGTGAAGAGTAATGATAGGAAAAAGCGGGAGGGGAAGGAACAAACCAAGTGTGTGTACCTCCTCCAGATATCTCCTGGTTTGTCCCATTCTTTCCAGTTTGGAGCCAAAACTTCTGTGAGCTGACATGAGGGCATTTTGGATGATGGATTGTGTCATTTCAGACCAGTAGGAGCATATAGACTGGAGTCAGATCTTGCAGCTGGCCTGATTTATGTTCTGCTCTTCAGCTGAATGAGCCTCCCTCTTTTGGAAAGCCCGGGCAGCAGTTCACAGACAGGAGAAGGAAGCTGTCATTTAATACATTTTAGATTTGGTGCAGGAATTCCCAAACTGTGTGGAACATGCACAAGCTTCCATGCAAACATCCAGGAATGTGACACTATTTTTTACTGGTGAAGACATGCATTTACCAGCAGCATCTTCTGGCACATGGCTGTAGCATGGCTGGGAGGGATGGCAAAGCCTTGGCAGTGAGTTGGGGTGGAGATTGCCCTTCTAATGTTGCCTATGGCTCTGCACAGAGCCAGGAGCTCCTCCTGACATGGAACAACCCAGTCTTTTCTTGTGATGGTAGCAAAGAAAACGTTTGAGATCGCTTCGTTTAAGAGGTCTCAGAGTGGATCAGATCAGGAGTCCCAAGCTAAAATGCTGGGCACTTCTGTGAATAAGGCAGTTAACATTCTTTACTTTTAAAACTGGGACCTCAGAGGTGACTTTTTACAGAAGAAGAGGCACAATCCATGTCTCCTCTGTGGTTAACTCCAATGTCGTTACTTTTAAACGTGTGTGTGCATCAGGCACATCGCTCTTTGGTGAGGTACTTATCTGATCTGTCTGTAATCATTGGACTGCATTTCCTTTTCTGGGCTAGAATAGAATCAAGATCACTAATGTTGTACTGCATTTGAGTAGTGGGGTGAACTGCTTGTAAATAATTGATGCCATCTTTTATAGTATTTAATAGTTCAGGGAAAATAACAGCCTGTTCTTTGATATAAATGTTAGAAAATTGCTCTATGGATCTGGAAAGGCCCAGAATGAAACATCTTTGTCCAACTTACCTCTTTCAGTTGCTAATGCAATTTGCACTGTTAAAACAGACCGAAACAAGATTATGAATCTTCTGAATGGCTGTGGATGAGGTAACAAACAACAGAACACAAGAAATTCCCAGTTTGTTCACCATTTCTGCCCTTTTGCTACAATTCTGAAAGATGGAATGTGAAAAGGGATAGGTGGGCTAGCAGAGTGGAAATCTGTGATTGAGACAAGCCACAGTAGAAGCAGAGGAATCATCGTGGTCACTCCAGTCCTTTGCAGGTGCTCTGCTGCTCAGATTTCTATCCGTGTATGTAGGAGTAACTCTGTCCAGGCAACAAGATGATGCAGTACAAGGTCATAGTAAATGTGGTGCATGCTAAACACAAGATACAAGTGGCCATTGTTTCTTTAGTGGAATTTATTATTTTTTTTTAAATATTTTATTGCACATATGAAGGCCTGACTGATGTGAGTCTTCTGCTGCAAAGCTGAGGTGGAGGTGTCCTGTTTTTGTATTATTCCAGAGGCTGAGTTAGAGTCCTGTCACATTATGGTTAACAGTTAGATGTCTTATGGTGAGTTATGTTCATTTACAGTCATCACTGAAGTTATTGAGAGCTTGCCTAAGGTGGAAGCAATGAGCTAGACTCAAGCTGGCAGATGGCCAATGGTAGCAGTACAGTTGGAAATAAAGCTTGTAACTTGAGACCATCCTTGTTTCATACTGAAGAATGAATGATTCTGGAGGTTGGTGTATGGTTTCTGAAGTCTTCCTTCTTCCAGTGAAGCTCTTTGGTTCCTTGAAACAGCTGTCTAACTGGTGCACACTTCTGGCCAAGTGAAGCATGTCCAGATGTGGTAGAACTGGTGTACTTCAGTTAGCAGGATTGCTTTTCTCCTGTTCCATCCTTTGTATTTGTGCTGAGCAGCTAACAGAGGTTTGAGGCTTGGTAGGCCCTTTGACCATTTTTCTGCTGTGAAGTGTGACAAATAAATAAGTGTGGAAAAAAAAATGAAGGGGCTCAGATGCTGCTTCATGTCAGCAGAAGGTGACCTTCTGTCCTGTTACCATCCTGCTGCATACTACGCAGGGTAATTATGCAGCCTGTGTACTAAAACTAGAATTTACTTAATGTTGTGATATATCTCTACTGAAGAATTAACATAAAAATAATTGGGCACTTTTATTGCTTGGTGTTCTTGTGGATTTTTTAGCCACGCGTTCTACAGATTATTTTTGAATGTCTGTGTTCTTTCAACCATTTGAAACAGTTGGGAAGAGGAGCATCACGATTTCCATCTCTCCTTCCCTCTTTTCATGTAAGTTGTCAGCTCCTTACAGAGACAAGGTTGAGAAGATGAACTTTAAAGGCATTAGGAACTAGAACGCAGATAATTAATGCACACAGTTCTATTTTAATCATATTTTTAAGCTAGTCTAATGATATTTAGGGATGTGACTTGAGATTTTGTTTTGATTATTTCAGTTGGCAAGTCTTACATAAAAAATGCACTGAAAAGGGTTAAATACTTAAAACTAAAATTTTAACCACTTTCTTCACGCTTTGGAATAGTTTAAAAATATTAGATGTAAGAACTGGAGAGCAGAAAATGGAATAGGAGACCACCTTGTACCTGATGTTTCTTGCATGCACTGCTCTGACCAGAGCTGTACTGACTTGAGAGTCTTTGGATTTGCTGAGGGAAGAGAGGAAGGAGAGAGGGATGGTTGGATGGATGGATGAACCTCACAGTCTTCTGGGTGGTGATGTACAAGAGGCTTTTTTCTGGGAGGTCTTGACAATATTTTAGTCATTAAAATACCAAGCGACTTTAATCTTTATTTTGAGAAGATACCGCAGTCACCTCAAATATATAATTTCTGTCACAAGATTTATAGCTACAGATATCTTCCTTACTGGGAAGATATTCTAATGCAGCACCTTTGGAAGGATATCTCTCTTTTGACAGAAGTCAGATGAGTCACCTCAGTCAGACAGTGGGGTTTGAAATAGAGATAGATAAAACAGAAAATAAGTGTCATATTTCAAAATATTCTGAAAAATTAAACTGAATATATAGGGGAGAACATAGTTATGTATTTCATACATGATAAATGAGGTTCACAGTGGTGGTTTAGAGTCGTCTTAAAGCAAAAAGGCAGCATGAGTCAATTTGTTCTCTGCCTTTTTTACTTTTTTAATACTTTTTTCTTCATAACATTACAGTAAACAACTGCATTTCTGTAGCTGTATGTTGTTAGATGTGAAGGAAGAATAGAAACATAACAGCATAGCAGACAATAAGATCTTGTTTAAAAAGTAACCATGAAAAGACAATTTTCCTGGTTTTACTTCTGATTTTATTGGGGAATACAGTAGTAGCATAAAGTGGCTGTTCACCATGTGCACCCTGGGCTCAGATCTTTACATCTGAGTACTCCCAAATGTGAAATATGCCTGAGCTTTAGGACGTTAAATCAATTCTGTGTTTAACAGAGTCACAAATCCTCTGTGTTGTGCAGCCTTTTTCATGGGCTTAAAGAAAGCGGTACAGAAGCAGAAAAAAAAAAAGGATGCTGTCACATTTGGCAAAGCAGTTTAGGCACATATTTGAAAAAGTAAATACCAGTTAGTGTTGCTTATACTGCAGTGCCACCCAGGTCATTTCTGGTAGTCCAGAAATAGCAATTACAGATTAAAATGTAAAAAAAAAATAAATTCAAATGCTTCATCCCAGGAGAGACCTGCCCTTGGTAATGAGTATTTAAATCTCTTCCCTTGGTCTGCAGTGGAACCACCCATTTGTGTTAACTGAGATGTCCAGAGCATGGACGAGCTTTTATCATATTTGTAGCTGTGATAAGGTGATTAAGATTTTACATTTTGCTGAATTTATGACAAGTGATGCAGATAGCTGCAAGGCCAGACACATTCTTACAACCTGAATGGAATTAGTTAAGCCCCATGCAAACCATTCGGGCTGATGTTGCTGCATATGGGGAAATCCAGTGATGTCAACAGGCACGTTTGGTGCAGTGGTCATGTAGCTAAGCTCAGTGTTGGAAGATCTCACCCAAAAACACTTCCACCTGTTGTCTATTTGAACCTGCAGCAATAAGGACCTACAGCTTTTGAAGCTGCCTGTGCAGGTTGCACCAAGTTCACTTAAATATATAGTTGTTGATGCCCAAAGCGCATGGCCTTTTTCCCTCTGATTCCATCATTTCACAGACTGATGGGCTTTGCTGAAAAAGGGCTGTTTAATAGTTTGTTTTGCCCTCAGCATTCATTTAGTGGACCCATGTCTCTTCTAATGCACATTACCTGGCTTTTACACTGAAGCCAGAAGGACTAATTTCCTCTTCAGTTCTTCTGCCTGGCCTTTTACTCTTGTATCTGAGTTTTTTTCCTGAATTAAAGAAATTAATTTTCACAGTGCTCCTGTAAAATCAGAGCCAGCTGTTCTTTTTCTGTAGATGAGGAACAGAGGCACAAAGGACTTAAGGACTGAATTTGAGATTTGTGAGGCCAGATTATCTCTGTAGCGTGGAGTTATATGTATTCAAAGCACACCCTAAACTTGTATATTGTTTATCAGCTGCTCTGGTGTCTCTGTGCCCATCAAATCAGCTCAAGTGATCTCCAGCTCTTGAGCCAATGGATTAACTGATAGCAGCTGGAAGATGTCTTAATATTGAGCTGGGCTGGAAAGGAAAGGGAGATTGCTGATGGGTTTCACATTTATTTGCAGATAATAGTGGAGGGAGGTTAGGGTATTCTGAGTACATTTTTCAGGCCTTTGGCCTCTGCTCTGACAGGCGTGAATGCTCCTGTTCCTCCCCCCGCTGTGACCACTTTAGCCTGATCCCATCTCTTCTGTTGGTTCAGACCTCACCAGGCAGTTGTTTCCTGTTGTTAGCTTCTCCAGCTAGGTAGCATCTGCTCCTCAACCTCTTGTCCTAGATCTGTTTCCTTTGCCATTCCTAGCTGTGCTTCTCTGAACGTCCTCTCCCCTCTCTAGTTTCCCTACCAACTAGATCCACCTCAGCATCTGATCAGCCTGTCCTCTCAGCCCGTTCCTGTTTGCTCCTCACTGCTCTCAGCCAGTATCTTCACTGGTTCATAATTCCAGTTTCTCTCTTTTCTGAATTAGCTTGCTCATCCTCATTACACTCATGTAATGATGTTAGATAGCTTCTTACTTTCAGCTCCTGGAACAGTAGAGGTACAAGCTGGAGTGAGAGCTGATCCCAGTCTACACTGGTTCATGCCCAGTGTCTGGAACCTGTGAGCAGTTTAGTTACTAGCATCCAGAAAGTCTGTTGAACGTATATGAACTGTTGTTTTTCAAAGACTTACAGTTGACCAAACTGACTTGCAAGTAGGATCTTCCAAATTTGGTTAAGGTTTCTAGTAGTAACACCAGAAGGCAGGAGATGAGGCCTCACTGTGTGTTGCTTGACATCAGGAAAAAAACGTGTTTTCACCTCTCGTTTGTGAACTACACTATGGTATGCATAAATATTGCCTGCCTTAAACCATCAGCTCGAATGCCTGTGGGGAATAATATTAATTACTGCTGAGTGTAATATAGTAGATGTGTTTTCATTTTATGTATATACTGAAGTGAGTTGGGAGGGGTTTTTGAAGAGGTGATGTCTTACATTAAAGTAAAAAAAATGAAAAAAAATTCTTGACCATGCTAACAAACCAGAATTGACTTGTGACACTGAACCTGTAAGTGCCTTTAGACTGCACACAAACAAGCATGAAGGCAGAAAGATCATAATAAAGAATACTTCTTGTCAACAGATGGGCAAATGACAGGGGACAAAACAAGGCATTGTTGCGTGACCGCAGGAGAAGTGGAAACTACAAGACCAGCATAGTGAAACTCTGTTCCCTTTCTGCTTTCTGACTAGGTACATTGAAGAAAGCCCATCTCTGCGGCGCATGACGATGATGAGGGAAAAGGGCAGGCGACAGGCCATTAGAGGCCCAGCATTCATGTTCAACAACAGGGGCACCAGCCTCACGGCTGAGGAAGAGCGCTTCCTGGACGCGGCCGAGTACGGGAACATCCCCGTGGTGCGCAAAATGCTGGAGGAGTCCAAAACACTCAATGTCAACTGTGTTGACTACATGGGCCAGAACGCTTTGCAGCTTGCTGTGGGGAATGAACATTTGGAAGTGACAGAGCTGCTGTTAAAAAAAGAGAACTTGGCACGGATTGGAGATGCCCTGCTGCTCGCAATCAGCAAGGGCTACATTAGGATAGTGGAAGCAATTTTGAATCATCCTGGGTTTTCAGTAAATAAGCGACTGACTCTGAGCCCTTGTGAGCAGGAGCTCCAGGATGATGATTTTTATTCCTATGATGAAGATGGTACTCGCTTTTCTCCAGATATCACTCCCATCATTTTAGCTGCCCACTGCCAAAAGTACGAAGTTGTGCACATGCTGTTGATGAAAGGAGCAAGGATAGAAAGACCTCATGATTATTTCTGCAAATGTAATGATTGTATGGAGAAGCAAAAACATGATTCTTTCAGTCACTCTAGGTCAAGAATAAATGCGTACAAAGGACTGGCTAGTCCGGCTTATCTGTCTCTCTCCAGTGAAGATCCAGTACTCACTGCTCTAGAACTCAGCAATGAACTTGCCAAGTTGGCCAACATTGAAAAAGAATTCAAGGTAATGATGTTTTGATGTCTCTCTCTGTCTTCGTTACTGTTTTAAGGTTGCTGCTGCTTCATCGTGTCCTTAGATGCTTGAAGTTATTTCCTGTGTCTATGTTTTCAATTGCAAATGCTTTCATGACGTTTATTGTCTCTTTTGTTCTTGATTTTGAGTTTTCGATACATAAGCCTCTAAAAAAACAATTATTTTTTTTAATGAAATGAAATTGCTTTTGCCCCTACTGTGGAGAAAATTGGAAGAAGGGACAGTGTGTATTCTGATAACCTTGCAGCAGATGGAAAACATTTTTGCTTGTCGTAGCAGACAAAGATGGGGTTTAGTTACAAATGATGAGTAATTTAAGTGCAGAAAGCAGGAACATCATGCTTTTCTTGAGCCTACTGCAGCACTGACCTTGTTCCCTCTTTTTTTTCCTTTGTACTAATTTTGAATGATGTCTCCAAATGGTTAAGAATACAGAAAGTGGGGTGGTTTTTTTTTTTACATGCCTTTTAGAAATGTCACTTGTTCAAAACTAGCTGTCAGACTGATACAGATGCAGGTCCTGTTATCTGCTGTTGAGCTCTATCTGGTTTAGTATGTCAGTTCCCTGACTTTTCTATATATTTCATCTTCTCCATCAGACAATTAATGATTTGAACTGTTGCCCAGTGCTTTTTTTTTTTTTAATGATTTTTGCAGTTTGTTGAATACCTTGACAACTACAGTAACACCCACCTTCCTCCGTGCCCGTCCCCCTCCCACCCAACCAAGCCCAAAAAAAATTCAAATCCCAGTAGACTGCTTGTAATACAAACAGCTCAGCTTGGGAAATGACAGATTGTTCTCGGTGAGTAGTGATATTAACAGCATTGTATCTAGTTAGAAAAAAAAAAAATTAATGGGATTCTTCAGGGTCAGTGTTGGGTACTGCTTGTTTGTTTAGTATCTTCACAAATGATCTGAGAGAGGCAAAAGATGCATTAACCTTTTCAAACAAGAGCAAGCGTTGCTAACACTGTGGAGTACTTGGGAGATTTAGACAACAACCTGGAGAAATACAGGCAGAAATTAATAAACTGAACTTTACCAGAGGAGTAAAAAACTGTTTTAGGCTCCTGAGAAACAATAGCTCCAGATATAGCTGAGTGAGTTAAAATATAATTTCAAAATCAGATTTTAGTGCTGAGAAGGATTCATGTATTATTCCATGCACTGAAAGTGTAAAAGTCAGCTTAAACCTTTCCTCTCTTTCCTTTGCCGAAGGACCCCCCTCATAGCATGCTGTGTCATTTAGCAAAGGGATTGAGTACTTCCTCAAGGTGTTTATTCAGGAGTATAGGAAAAATGGCAGGTTCTTCTTTTTCCTCTGCAACTGGGAAGGCTCTTTGTGAACATAAAATTGAAGAATTAGAGGATTTTATCATGTGCACAGAGCCTCTTGTCTTATGTGCACCACACAGTAAGTTATACTTGTGTGCCTCATTTAGAGACTGTTCTAGAAGGTCAAATCTCTGAGGTGTAATAACTCAGTCCTGTTTATCAGTGATTCCTTTTCAAGTAGGTCAGCAACCTGAGAGCCACAGAGTCTCCAGAATCGTGTGCCCAAGATGGAGATCTTTGTTTTTTTCTGAATAATGCTTTGGTGGTTGTGGATACAAACTTTTTTTTTTCCCCCTCTCTTTCGTTTTTACTTTTTTTCCCCTGAACTTTCTTAGTACTTCTCTTCAGGGTTGGCACCTGAGTTGGAAATTTACCATCCATCTTTTTCTTTGTGATATTGCTTACAAATTTTGTTATCATACCTGTATTCAGAAACACTAGTTGGTTTCAAGACTCAATTTAAATGTTACTCAGCACCTTGGGAACCCAAAATACAATCTCTGCCACCAAAAGCTGAATTAAGGCAAGATGCATCATGTTTTTGTAAAGGGAGGATGTAGCTGGTTAGATCTGAATAGAAACATTTCAGTAAAAATATACATTCATGGGAAGCTCTGGTGTCATAGGTACTAATACTATGACTACAAGTTTCATCAGAAAAAATAGCTTGAAATTTTGGAGGAGAAAAGTTACGGTTTTTGGTTGGACTTCTCATCTCAAACCGGAACTTTAAAATTGAAGTGTTGGGGTGTTTTTTAAAACATTAAATTGTCACAGAATAAAATATTCTGAATTTCAGTATTCCCCCCCTCCCACAACTGATCAGCCTGTGTTTATTGGTATTTTGGGGCCCAAGAAATCCACTCATTGCACAGATTTCAGTATTTTTGGATAGCACTTACACAGCCACTAACCTTGCTACTTGTGTAAGATGATTCAGTTTTGGCATCTACAGTAGAAATTGTTCCTGACTTCTTCTAGTACAGACGTTGCAGCTTCTCATCAACATCAAAACATTCCAGTAAAATAATTATTCTGGTCATTGACCTCATATCTATCTCTTTTTCTTTTCATTCTTGTGTCTTGTGACGTTCTTTATGTTTCTACCAAGGCTGGTAGGAGAGTTGCTTTTTTTCCTCTGGCATCAACGGTTGGCTGACCTCCTGGGGAGAAGGGGTAGTGGAAAAGGGAGGGACAAAGGAGGAGAAAGAAGAGGTGAGGAATTTCTTAGCATCACTGTTAAACCAAGTCCAGGAACTGCTGTAATTGCACAGCTGATGAGAAGACTATATTCCGCTGGGGCTGTGGGCAGGTATGATGGGACATATTTGTGGCATGGATGTATTATGAGATGCTGCACCAAGAGCTGCAGAGGTAGATGAAGGAGAAAGCAAGCAGGGCTTCTGTGTCTTCTAGAAGCCCAATGTGGGAGTTTGCCACGTTTGATGTAAGTCCGATTTGTAACTGTTCAGTGCTTGCTTTTTTGTAGGTTTGCCATCTGAATGTGTTTTGCTAGTAGCTCTGTACTTTGTCCAGTTCCAGAGGAGAAGCCTTCTAGTCCAAGATTTGCACCCCCTACGAAACAGAATAACCAATAGACTTCTGGTGCACTCTCCTTGAGGATCATCTCTGGAAGTGCTGAAGTATTCCAGTCAAATTCAATCTATAGCAGAACACCAAGCAGAATTGTTTCAGGGTAAAGAAAAATGGACAAGATAGTTCATCTCCCACATGAAAGGGACAAGTCTGTTTAGAGGAACTTTTGATGATATTAGTGATTTATTTTAGTATCTATGGTACATTTAAGCCCATAGCATTTTATGTGCACACTCACAGCAATGCACTTTCTGGACATGCAACACTCGTACGGAAAACCCTTTCCTAGGTGGTTTTCTCACACAGAAAGAATATAGGGTAAACCTGTCTACAAACACCTGAGGGCAAAGCTTCCTAGGAAATGTTTGCTAAATTGAACTTTACATCTTTTGCCTATACAAAGTCCAGTCTGCCTCTATCCCTTAGGATTTACAGTAGCGAATTCTGATGTTCAGGTGCAAATGAGAGTTTTTAAATGAATTAAAATAGATGGTGAAACTGGAGCCCTAAAGACTCTACTTCTTTCATCCTCGAGCTTCCTTACTTCTTTACATCCATTTTCTTCTTCCCCCCAATTTTCTTTTGTTCAGTTTCCTCTTTGGATTTTCTTTTTCTTTTTTCTTGTCTCCCTTCTAAGTGCTCACATAATTTTTTTTTTTTTTTTTTTTTTTTTTTTTCCTCTCTCCATCTTTCTCCCTTTAGGTTCTTTGTTGCATTTTCTAACCCTGGCAAAGCATGTCTGGCTTGTCTCAACATGCTGGTGACAGCTCTTTAGGGCTGTAAACCAGCTAAGGGAGCAGCAGAGATTATCAGTGCCTGACTGTCAAAGCAGCAAGACATCATTTTGTGGCCACTATAGCAGCATATCATCCCTGTGGCCAGGGCAGGAACTACAGTATTTCTCTTACCTTCCTTGATGATCCTAGTCCCCATTCCAAAGATTGACAGGAGGATTTCAGATGACATCTGAAATGTCAGTGTTTTATTTTCTAATCGTAAAAAATCCTTCACTCCTCCATATCTACTGCTATCACATCAAATTTCAGTCTCTTAAAGCAGCTGATTAGATTCTCTCCCATCAGGTTTTTAGGGGTGTTCTATACTTAGTAGAGATAATTAGAAAGAAAGCAACATTGCTGATAAGTTCTGTGTCTAAGATGCAAACCCAGAATTCTGCTTCACTCTGGGCTGCTTCACCAATTTTGATATTTATAAGGGCTTTTATAACCCACGTGCCTGATCAGAAAGTGTTTTCAAAGTCTATCAAATCTGCTAGTTTGATTTCTTTCTTTGTTGAAAAGGACAAATCCTGTTAAGTAAGAAAAAGTTATGGAGAGGTGTTCTACTGACATCTCTTTATGAGTGGTTAGAGGTCCCCAAGGCATACTGCTCTGTACCTGATAGACTGGCTGGGGAAGCTCAGCCTGGAACTGTGTCTTGTCTCAATGTAAAAATGTTTTCATTACCACGGTTGGAGAACCATGGTTTCCAATGCCAGTAGCACCACAAAATACTTTGCAATACAAATATTCCCAGTTTTTATGTTGTCTTGTTCTTGTATTTTTAGCAGACCCTGGCCACTGTGGGTTACTAAAGTTAATTGTTGCTTGCCCTCCTCCCTGAGAACTTTAAAACTTACTTCACAGTGATGGGAGAATTTCTAGCAGTCAGAACAGCTGGGGGAACTTTGGAGTCACCATAGAAAAAACCAGGACAAGGTAGCTTAAAAGCCACATTATAGTCTCTGTACCAGCTTTTAGCTACATGCTGTCCTGTGTAAGCCAGCTCAATTCTCCCAGTGGAAATTACACTAGCAGATACCATGTCAGAATTGGGTCCTTCCTAGCAAGGATCAAAAGGATCATAGTCCTGCTTTCTATAGGATAAATCCCTGTTCCCAGCTTTGCTGAAAGCTCCTGGTGAAACCAGCGGAAGATGTGGACGTGCATCTAAAAGCGGAATCTGTCGCTGTTCCAAGGACATTTACATAGTGTTATCTCAGCTGAACTAACAAAGAGCGTTCAAGCTTGATCTACATTTAGGTCCAACTTTTAAAAGGACAGGGCCCAGATCCATAATCATTCGTGCAATTATGTGCTTGATTTGCATATACAGTTCCTGGGGTTATATATGCAAGCTGACTATATACATGATCTCAAAATGGCCATTTGATACGTAATACTCAACATAAATCCATGGTTCCACATAATATGTGTGAACCACTTACACAGTTGTGCCTAGTCCAGACTGTGGTGCTTATAGGAGTGTGACTCTCATATGAAAAAAAATATATATATGTAAGAAAATAATAAGAATTTAATAAGAAAACATATATATACATTTTGCTTGACTGCACATGGTTGCTCAGTATCAATTTTCTTTGGAGTAGTTAAATCTTACGGGTGAAATCGGCCAAAGATTGTTCATATGCTTCATTCTTTGCACACAGGTTGATAATTCTTTGTAAAAATTCTAGATGAACTCACAAGGTAGTCTTTAATGTTATGAGCAAGAACAGAATATGCAGAGTTGGGCAAGCTGAAATCCAACCATTGGTATGTGCCAGAGTCCTCCAGAACTGCTCATGAGACGCCATTCTGCAATTCCAGTCATCATCAGTTGTCCATTTTCTACCATCTCAGCTAGAGTATCTGTGAAATGCAGAACACAGGCAGGTATTTTTGATGTCACAAAGATGTCTGTGTAACCATGAATTTGTTTGGGGTTTTTGTGTTGGGTTTTTTTTTTTGAGAGAGGTCTTTTTGCTATTCTAACACTCAAGAGGTAGAAGACTGTTGGAGAATCGGGTCCCATGGTTACAATGTGGGTAGTGCTTAGTTCTATAAAGCCATCCAATAGACTGAGCTAAATTTGATTTGCTAATACATAAATAAGTGAAGACGTGGAGAGGGAAATCTGACAAGTTTTACTAGCATAAGATTCCAAGCCTGTGCCAGATATTAACTGCGCATGTTGGTTTTCAGTTCTCATAACAGCATTTGTAAGTAATGCAGCCTGTATTTAATCCTTGAATTTGGCAGAATAAAACTTAATCCATCATATCTTGAATCTTATCTGGCACTAAGCATAGCTTTTATACGCAAGGACTTTTATAATCAAGAAACATGTAGCACTGTTAATTTTTTCAGTAGAAATGTGGGTAACTCTTGTGTAGCAGGCAAATAGTTTCCTTCAGGAACCAGCAGAGCTGTTCAGAGTGGACGGGTATGGTTTTGGGGATGCCAGTTCATGCATCATGAGCTGTGAGGGCGGGAGCTTTGCACTCTCTGCCAGGATCAGCCAGGAGCTCTGCTATGTTCTGCTCACAAAAGAAGAGCAAAATGAAACAATCTGTAGTCTAGTGAAATAGAAATCTCCATGGGACACTACACCAGTCACAACTTGTCCCCCTTTGGCCAGCGTAAGGGGATTTTACACTGCTTTGCCATTTGTAGGCAATACTGCACAATTGTAAGTGCCAGTGAAAATGTATGCTTGTTTAATTTGTCCTAATTGAGGAAACTGTGTTAATTGATCTTTTGTTGTAGCTGCGTGTGTGACTACGGCAGGAACTTACTTCAATGTTTAAGCAAGAGTAGCTAATGTTATTTCCTCACTGTTAGAAGCCCACCATTTCTCCTTTCTTCACTGTTACCATAGGAGTGAGAAAAGACATTGTCAGTGAAGCCACTCCCAGCAACTGGACAGCCCATATGTCATAGAACACTCAGATAATACAAAGCCATCTAAACGAAGCTTTATTAAGCCTTAACGAGATGCCACGTTTGAGCACAGGAGATAGAAATAATACTAAAACAAAGACTTCTTTTTTTCTTGTCAAGTTGCAAGTGCCTGCAAGTTCAGGTTAGAAAGAATTTAGTTTCTCTTCTAGCTATGTAGTGCTGCTGGTGAATCCTCCCATGTGCTGGGAAGAGCAGATTTACAGCTAATTTATAGTGTTAAAGAAAATGTGATTACCAGTCTTGGATTAATATTATGCTGTATCCTATGATTATCATGGTTTTTGCTCAGCCATCTCAGTAAATGCCTTTAAGCCACTCTTGCTTGAAAATGGACATTTAAGGGAGCATGTTCAAGCTCTCAGAGATAAATAATAATTCTGTTGTGAAAACTAAACAGTGTTAAGAGCATAGGGCTTTAGTAAACCGGAGGCACGGTTTTGGTTTTGGCTTTACTGCAGTTGTCTTTAGTCTCTACTTTGCCTTCACTATAGAAAATCCCCATTTTTTTACATTGTCTTATATTTTTGTGCTTTGCTTCGTATCCTTTACAAGCTTGATTTCTAGCAGTTTATCCTTGCAGCTCTCAGCCTCTATGATAAAGTTTTCTTTCTTGAATGGACTGTTGAGAAAGACTGGTCCCCTTGGTCTTTTTTAAGCTGCTGTTCTAGCCGCCATTCTGGAGCCTTCCTCTGCAAGGCTTTTATCTTTGTAGGATCTGTTGTTTAATCACTTTTACATCTTTTTAAGTAAAAGCCTCCTCTGCATTCAGCCCTCAGTGCTTTTAAGTATGTTTCACTCCCTTGACTTGCTTTCTTCCAAGACTTTGCCTTTTTAAAAGTCCTAAATCTTAGTCATACATATGCTTGCTTATCCTTTCACTGAATTTAATCACGCATCCCAGTATTATTTTTATAATTGGCTCTTCTGTACTGTTCTCCTTGGTTACCAAACACAAATCTAAAATAACCTTATATCCTGCTGGTTCACTGACAGATGAATTAATTTGTCTTCTATGACCAAAGGAAATAACTGGGTTCTGTTTAGGTCTATGATTAAAACTGGTTGTTTCCAAGTCTATGTCTGGGATGTTACTCTTCCATAATAACACAATTACTGGTAGTATTTGTTTATCTCCTGTAATGTTTGATTTTGAAAACAAAAATACATGATATGCATTCATATCTGAATCTGACCTATGGGATTGATATTCAATTCTTGCAATTATCCTATGCAGCCTCTTTTTTTCCATGTTTTCCCTAGCAATTTTGAACTACTGGGAGCATGTTAGTTTCTCAATCCCATTTTATAGATGCTGAGTGGAAAATTGAACGAAATTAGCAGTACAAGGAGGTAAGTTACTTAGGCAAGGAGGAAGAACTGAGTGTTTCAGGGAAAATAGTAAGAGTTTAAATGAGAAAATTATGAGGGCAGAGGCATTTTTGAGAAAGCAGGAACCATAAAGGAAAAATCTGTACCCCCTGAAAGTGATGTGAAAGAGGCAATGTCTGAAAATGAACAGTAAATACAAAAAAATGGAGAGACAGAGGACTCAGACTAGTCTTTTGATGGCCTAATGGGGAGAAAAGCTGTGGAGTGATTGAAAAAGATGACCATGCTATTTTCAGTTGGGCACTGAAACACTTGATACGAGGTAAAATTGGCAGGTTCTGTCAAGTTTCCTCCTCCAGCTATAGCCTCGTGTGAGGAAATCAGAGATTGCATCTCAGATAAAGTCCTAGAAATCTAGCTGAGAGAACACAGACACATCAATTAAGACCGAAGTTTCTCCTGAAGCAGGTGTCAGATAAGAGCTTACAGGTAACGTCACAGAGGTGGTGGAAGACGTATACAAGCATAACCAGAAGTGCAAGCCAAGATGTGCATGCCTTACAGGGTTATCTTAAAATTTTGAAATATAGCCACAATTTTTTTGTCTGAAGAGTGAGGAGATTAGATAGATGGAAATCTTTGTGATGTCAATATACACAAGCAGCTAAGAAGTTCAAGGGTAGTACCTAGAAGCTTGCTTATAGGGAGAAGCTGGTTTCTGTGTTGCCTATACAGGAAATTTGGGGTGTCTTGCCCACAACACTCGCGTCAGGGTTCATGCCACAGTTATTTATGCACTTTCTTTGTAACCCACTCTACACAGTGTTGGGTGTGAAGCAGCTTCAAGGGTAAGTGGGAAGCAGAGGGAGGAAAAAGGGGAGGGAAATGAATACATCAGAGTAAAGAGTAAGCAGCCATTTAGCAGTGTAGAAAGAGCAGAAATATATTTGCAGTCTGGGAGGTAACTCAGTAAGAATTATTTCATTAATTGCCTGCAAAGTTTCTGCAAGGGTGAGGTTAGTATTTCAGGAGTTCTGGTTCTGGTTGGTTCGTGCAATTCTTATTTGTCCACTCGGCTTCCCCTTGCTGCCCATCTGAGTTACTTCCATCACATGTAACGTTCCCATGCTCTGTTAAACAAGTGTCATCATCCTCTGTTCAAGTGGCAACCTTGTGTCAGAGAAGAAATTATTCCCATATATTCCAATATGGTGTCTGATACGCTCCTAACTTGACATAGTATGTAAAAGTCAAACCTTATTAATTTCTAGTGGCTCATACAGGTTCTTTTTTTCTTTGCCGTTGACTCTTCAGCACGTTGTTCATGGGCCATTTTCTCTAACCCTTCTGTTTCAGAACGACTATCGCAAGCTGTCCATGCAGTGCAAGGACTTTGTGGTTGGTGTCCTCGATCTCTGCCGAGACTCAGAAGAAGTGGAGGCCATTCTCAACGGGGATTTAAACTCTGAGCCAGTTGAAGCACAGAGACACCGAGCGTCGCTGAGCCGTGTGAAGCTGGCCATTAAGTATGAAGTCAAAAAGGTAACTCCTCATAGCCAGGGCTTTCAGGTGGTGTAACAGGAACGTGGCATCATCTCATTATTCCACCAGTGTTACGAAGTGATGCTCAGATGCGTTATTGAAACAGTGTGTGTGTAATCAAGACTGTCACAAGGCAGAAGCTGGCAGAAGGGGACTACAGTGAGGGAGTTGAGTCTAATCTACTTTGCACAGCAGAGAATTGGCAGGAGGTTTTAATGACGAATCAGCTGTGCTAGCAAGGTTATGCACGGTTGGTCAGATCTTCCTCCTGATGAAGCCAAATGAAGAGATTTCAGTGGAGCCAGATTTTCACTCAGTGAAAGTAAGGATGAGTCCTCCTATCAGTTGGTGTGATAATATCTAGTCCAAAGAGAAGGCTGTATTTGTGAAAGTGCTGGTTTCAACCAATGAAAAGAACAGGTTTGTTAATTATTTCTTTTTATTACCTTTGTTTTCTACCTTAAATAACTTAATTGGGCAAGTAAATTCTGGGAAGTAAGTCTTGCAGCTTTCTACTAGTATTCCTATCAACACACAGGTTCTTGTTTGTTTTTTTTTAAAGTTCATTTACTACTTTGAAAAAGGAAATAAACCATCTACTTTGTCATTAAGTATATTATTTTAAAATTTATTTTAAAATATGACAGTAGATCAAGCAGCTTATCTGCAACCATGTTGTGTGGGCTGTAGTGAGGAATTCAACATGATTTACTCTGTGTGTTCCTTTAAAAAAATATTCCACAATTCAGTCCTGAAGATGTATGGAATGTATTTGGGGCTAGTTGATCAGTTCATTGCAGTTCTTCATCTCTGCACCTGTATTTATCGGTGTTTCGTAAAGTGCAATGTATTTTCAGTTGACGCCTCTCTCAAAGTAATTTTTAATGAATGGTTCTTTTGTGAATTAATGTTGTGTTGAAAAACAGAGCTGTGGATCACCCAGTTGACATAATGCATACCCATTTATTGTAGCAATTTTCAATATATAGTGACATTTTTCTTTTCAAGATCCCACTATCCTAGCACAGAAAATAATTAAAGCTGTGTCCTACTGTGAGAAGACTTAAAAAATACAGTGATGCCTATATATTATTTACAGCTACCTATTTACATGGTTAGCATCATTTCCATTCTTAAGGGCCATTATAGTTTTATCCTCTCTGCAAGAAGCCTTGTCTCCTTCAGAATAAATAACACTGTGTTCTGAGGCCACCTGTTGAGCCAATCTGCCCTACAAAATGAATTGTAAGCAACCTGCCAGAACAACTGGGGAATGTTGTTAATTATGTCTCCAAAAGACGGCTAATAAAAATTAGAAACACAGATCCCAAGCAGCAAGTCATTGTTTCCAGTATAGGATTGGTCTACAGCAGATAAATGCGCATTAACGACCAACATTCAAGGGAAATATCTACAAGTATTAAATTAATTAAAAAGAATGGAACAGGGAAAAAAATCAAAGTACGTAAGCATGTTACAATAGCTAAATAACATATGAATTCTTGATGCTGTTGCTTATTAATGTTACCAACCTTTGCTGAGACTTGCATCTCTGCTTTCTTGCTGAAGACTGTGGTTTTCTTCTAAGAGGTCATTGCTGAGCAAAGGGCCACACAGGGCTGTTATTCATAACAAAAATCTGCATAATGCAGAAAAAGACAAGCCCATGCATCAAACTTCCTCTCTTCTCTTGCAGAAGATTAATTATTTCTAGAGAAACTCAAGGTTTTGGCTCCAATTCATGAGATATACAGTTCAGAACCTCCAAGGCTACTGATTTTGGTGGAAGGAAACAAATAGATGATGCAGAGTTGTTACCTTATTTGTCCTGTTCCCTGTAAAAATGGCCCTTACAGAGGGCATGACAAGGATTGAGCCAGGAACTGTCTCTGCTGTGGTGGCCCATTGATGGTGGGATTGGCTCTGTTAGAACCGTGGCAGATTATAGCGAAATTCTGGCTGTAGAACAGATTCAGATGTGGGAACTCCACACAGGATGCTTTCAACTCTATAACTGCAGGAAGAAGACAAGGCTGTGGCTGATGTTTCTAAGCTTTCAGTATTTCTAGCTGTGTTTCTGGGTCAGCTACATGAAGGTCAGTTCACTGAGTTCACTGTTGCAAACTGTAGAGCCAAAGAGAACTGGAGGTCCATGAAGTGGTTAATGAGCTGTACGCCCTTTTCAAAGGGAGGAGGGACAGGGAAAAGCATATGACAAGTGAGCAGATGTGCTCAGAAGTCCACTGCTAGGGGAAATGGAGTTTTTAATTCTGTTAGTAATGAAAGTCTTGCACCGAAGGCCTTAGGCACTGCATTAAAGAGTAGCTCATCTTGTTAACAGGGTATGATTTTCGAAGCTAAGGTTCAGACTGAAATTGCAGCCCCAGCAGTGAGAGACTAAGGGAATTAACCTAAACCCAAGAAAAACTATTTAGAACAAGTAGCCTTACTCTTTCTGCTGAAGTGCTGCTGCACTAGTGCTTTTAGTATCGTATCTTGTCTTTAGATCTCCAACAAAATTCCAGAGATGTTGCTGAAACCAGGCCAAGTTCTGCAGTTCTTGCTGAGATAAAAATCAAAGTGGAATTTGCAAGTGAAATCAATAAGAGCTTGAGTAAAATCACAGGATTGAATTTTTCAAATACTGAAGTTTTGAATTGATGATAAGAATGAAGATTCAAAAATTCTTTGTCTGTCGTGTGCTTGTGTATCAGACTGTGCCAGGATCTGCTCCTGCTACGTCTGAACTCAGTCATTAGGATGTTAGGAATAAATAACATTATAATCACTCTTAGTCATATGAAAAAATATTTACATACTGATGATTTGATTCATGGTCATGAAACTGGATGCATCTGAAGTGTTGCAGTCAATTATGCCCAGAAAACCAGCTAAATTCAAACTGGGTTTTTTTAGTGACCAGATACTGTCTTCATGCATCTTTGGTGTTCGCTGGGGTTTGGATTGGACCCTAAAATATTAGATAAATGTGATATTAGGATCAACATGCAATGAAAAGTAAGAAACTGCAGGGAAAGTAGGATGAGAGGAGAGCAATGCAGAAGAAACAAGGCTGTAAGATGAAGTGATTGGTAGGTGAATCTACTGTCCTTGGAGGAAATGAAGCTGGGTAGGGGTAGACAGCTATACATGGGGGAAAAAACATAGAATAGGTTGCATTTGCTGAAAATAAAATAAACAAAATCATAAATCCAGTTATTTCAGTAGAGCTGGAGAGAAGGATGAATTTCAGTGTTTTTCCTGGATGGAAGAAGTAACATGACTTGCTCGGAGGGCTTGGAAGTGGTGCATGTTGTGCAGTTGCCAACAGTTAAATAAGTCTCTAAGATCTTCTTGAGAGCCCTTCAACTTACTGCCAGAGAAGAACTTGCCATAACCATTGGCGTCTTCTCCACTAACTCATCCCTTTTCTTGGGGAAGATTATAGCAGAGGCAGATCTCAGCATCAGATCAAAATGTTGATAGACCAGGAGGAATAAATGAGCACACGGCTCTGGATGAGATCAGGAGGACCCGTGGGCTGATGCATAGCCCTAGGCAAGCTCCCTTAAAGCTCCTTTGCTGTTTCTTCCCCTTCCCTCTGGTGACAGGAATGGTGTGGGTGTTTCTTCTCTCTACTCTTCCCTACTTAAGAAAAAAATCTTTGTAATTGGAAATAACTTACTACTTTTCTGTCTTTGGCCACAGTTAATCTGCTGCGCCATTTGTCCCTTGATGGCCACAGTTGAGAATGAAATTTATCAAAAGAAGAGACCAGGGACGTACATCCGAATGCATAAGCACATTTTAAAAAGTATATTTTTTCACAAATTGGCCAGGCTGGCAGTTTTTATGGTGCAGAAGCTTCAAAGTTGACAGCCTAATAAAAAGGATACAAACGTAGTTCGAGCTGGCATTAATTTCTTAGAAGACCTTTAAAATCTTATAATTTATTTCTGTTGGCTGTTCCCCTATAGCTACAAAATGCATTAATATGTGACCTAACTGGTTATTGAATCACACACCAAAATACTTTGGGACTGTGGTTTTAAAGCAAAGTAAATTAAAATATAAAGATTGCTTCCCTTTTAAACATATGTGCAACAGCCTCATATTCCTCCTGTTGAGAGTTTTAAGGTTCCATGTTTTCATTACCAATGATTTGATTTTTGGTTTTTTTTTTTTTCAAATCTGACCTATTGTACTACTGAATGCACTTTTTAATGAGATTTGGAATATAAATGGAGTTTTGCAGGCAAGACCTGGCAAACAACAGTGCATGTAGTACATTATGATCTCAATAGGGTACAAAGGGTAATAAAATGGATATCCAAGGCTTACAGTATTTTTTTTAAGTATGAGCAACTCAGATCAAATGTCACTCTTAATCCAACATGGATTATCATGAGTTACCGGAATTATTTTCAAATCCTTTTTGTGAAGCTGTCTAGCATTCTTTACTCCAGTTTACTAGTTCTTGTCAACCAATGTGACAAGTATATTACCAGATTTCTTCAAATGGCTGTGATCACCAAGCTGTTTACCCTTGGGATTAACTGATGTCCCACGTGCTCCTGGGATGTGTCAGTCTCAGGACATAGTAGGTAATGATGAGTATGATAGCACTTCAGAAATGGACTTAACCAGAAATGTAAATGTAATGGGCAAGGAATATAGGGAGTTATAGAGTTCTTCTTCCCTCCCACCCCTTATGTTTAGTATCTTAACATTTCAATCTCTGCTTCATTTCAATTTTTGGGACATTCGGAATTTGTGGAAGCTGGGACTGAACAAAACATATAAAAGGCTCAGGAGAGCAAGTTTGTGTTGTAGTAACTGTCTGAGGAGTTGAGCATTAATTCTAAGCCTATTTTTCCACTTGTCTGATTTGCTTCATGACTAGATCCCAATAAATTCACTCAATGTCCTATTTCTTTGTCTTGATGTTTGTCTGGCTTCCTCCCCCCTATTTCAAAGCAGATGATTACAAAAGTCCTTGATGAAGTCTTGTTTAATACATTGTAGTCCTTCTGCTATAGAAATAAATGAGCAAACAATATTGACACATTACAAATTAATCAGCAAAGATAAAAGGAACATCTCATAAAATATTTCACTCAAAATCATCTTGCTCAGAAATCACTGAAATGTTTTTATATTTTTAGTTAAAGTATATACCTCAGATCTTATTTGTGCTTTATGCAGTGTGCTTTTAAACTGTTAACAACTCACTAAATTACAAAGAATAGCATAAAACTGTGTAGTGATAACAATCCATACACTCAGGGTCCTTTAAAATCCTTAAACAGTGAGCAAGGCAAAGTTACTTCTGAAAACTGTCAAATATGAGGATTTAACATTTTTCAGCAGAGATATTATCAAAGGCATGAACTTAGAGAAAATACAAAACTGTATGGGAAGATGCTGTCTATTACAGAGTCCTTGGAGCATCGTGAAAAACATAAGGTCATCTTTTCATCTGGCTCACAAAATGGGATTTCCTTGTATTACTGAATGCTAAGTTTTATTTTCCACAGAACATAGAAATGTGGTTGTAGTAAGTGGCTTCTGATTAGTTTTCCAATCCCAAGCTGGCACCATTGATGGTAGTAAGAGAGAAGAAACCCTTTGAATATTCATCTCCATGTGTTCTGGTGAGGTTTAAAATTCTGTGCTGTGCTTTTGCTTCATTTACTTCTTGCCTCAGGAAGTTTTAGACTGAAAATGTGGAGATGGTTAAGGAAGTATTTGGAGCCTTTATCAA
>VYZX01013894.1:3846-16186 GCA_013401335.1 Brachypteracias leptosomus | reverse complement strand
CTAGAAGCTATAACAAGCAGGTAAAAGAATAGGACCAGGTTTTCTTCTTTTTAAATGGCATTGACTAAGCAGTAACTCCATAAAAGTTCTTAAAAGTCAGTTTGATTTACTGTGGGGTACATTAGAACAGGCTTTGGTATAAATTACCATGCCAGATAAGTTGTTTNAAAACAGTAATATTACTTGTCTTGTTCTTTGATATGCTGCAACGATAATGTCCACCAACCCCTGTGAGATGTTCTGTGATAAAGGGACAGAACCATAAAGGCATCTGGGTCCCTACAACAGACAAAATCTCTATGCTGTCTAGTACCTTGCAGAGCTCTCTGAAATAACAGGAGAAAAAAGTCGCTGGGGGCTTGAGAGGGTTTTGTAGAGCTTCTTTCTGTATTTCATCAGGTCCCTTTTCCCAGTTCCCAAATTTACAGTAAGCCTTTGAACACACCACGGAGCTAGGAAATCAGGGGCAATACTCCAGCGAACAGAGTCCCTCAGGCCATGCTTGGCTATACCTGTTCTGACAATGGATCAAGCACATCATTTTTTAGTGAGAATACTTATTTCCCAAGACTAATTGACCCTTACAGTAATTGAGACTAGATTTTTACAGATCAGTTTTTAACTCAAACTGTTCACACTCTAAGTCTCCAAAAAATATTATTGAAATTGCTCAAACAGCTCCCCATAGTTATTATTTTTCACTTCAGCCCTGCTGAAATAGTTTGTTCTTTAACTCAAGTGGTGGAAGTCCTGGCTTGCAGTCCCAGAGTCTCTGTTCTTCTCCATGGCTACCTGTAACAGTCACTTCTGCATTTGAATGTTGTGTCCAACTCCAGGTTTCTTGCTTCTTGGAAGCAATTCTTTCTCTCACTTGCCTTATACTGGGTTTGCTCAGACTCACCTCAGTGAGATCTGGAGCCACTGGGCACTTTGATTCTGGAATGAGCAATATTTCTTGATTTGGGTGGCTCCTTTGCTTTTTATCTTCTGGAGATATCAGCCATGAGTTAAACAGACACAAAAATTTTTGGAGTGATCTACCACAGTAATGATCTTTATTTTTTTATTTTTGAATGTAAAAAGCATAGTTGTCTCCCTCCTCCAAATTGCTCAATTTCTATAATTCACTAAAAAAGGATTCCATCTGTGGGCTGAGGATTTTTCCCACTTGCCAGATTCAGCCTTCAACATTTAGGTTTTTAATTTTTTTTTTCATGAGTGAGGATGGAAAACAAACCTGAAGATTTCATCTGACATCTAGTACAGTTCATGCTAGCACTACTGTAGATATCAGTGGGCTCTGTATCAAGCCCGAAAAGTTTTACAAAATGTTTGGGTGCACATATGCCTGTTGGAGTTGAAGGGATACTACTGGGCAATTTTGATCTTGTTATTGATAAAATGCAATAAATTCTTTTTACTGAAGTGGAANNTCTTTTTACTGAAGTGGAACCTTCTCATCTGTCAGAGAAGTTGTTAGTAAAGAGGTTGCTAGGGATTAATGTCTGTGTGTGTGAGCGTGTGTATCAAGGTGAACAATAATAACCACTTTAGTCAGGTGCTCTTTTCAGTTCTTTTCTTTATGTCAGCTGTTTTGTAGGTTTTAATATTTTTTTTCCCTTCAGGGGATATTTAAGTATGAGGAACTGTTAGCTAAAAAGAAGGAAAACAAATACAAAAGCAAATATAACTTGAAAACAGCATTCATTCCCAATGGGTTGTGGTGCCTGGAATTTACCTAGCTTTTCTGTATCTTCAATTATTATTATTTTGTAGAATTTAAACAGGGACATTTGCTCCAAGAAAAAATAATAACACAGATTATCCTCCAACTCAGCTGTTCATAGGAAATACATTAATCCTCGTTTCCTGCAAGGAGGAAATAAGGGTCTGAGAGCCACTGAGTTTAAATTATCTGAATCAACACACTGAATCCTTTCTCCTTCCATCCTCTGCTCCTTTCCCTTCTTTCTTTCCCACACACTCAACTACCGCAATCTATAAAAAAAATAATTAAAAGTGTGACTCTGTCAAGCCACACTCAGACCTGACCCCATCTGAATCTTGCTGAGGACATTAGCAGGACTACATACTTCTATTCTCTGCAGACTTTCGTCCCTCCATGCCCCCAGGACCAGTTTGGTTTTTTTAAAAAAAAACCTCACAACAGCTACAAGTGAACTGTTTTCCAGCAATGTGAGCCAGCAGTGTGCTCTTGTGGCCAAGAAGGCAAATGGTATCCTGGGGTGCATTAAGATCATGACCAACAGGTTGAGAGAGGTACTCCTGTCCCTCTACTCTGCCCTAGTAAGGCTACATCTGGAATACAAAGATAGTGAGAGGACTGGAACATCTCTCTTACAATAAAAGGCTGAGAGATCTGGGTCCGTTTAGCTTGGAAAAAAGATGACTAAGAGGTGATCTTATCAGTGCTTATGGGTGTTAAGCAGATGGGGCCAGCCTCTTTTCAGTGGTGCCCAGTGACAGGACAAGGGGCAATGGGCACAAACTAGAACACAAGAAGTTCCACTTAAACATCAGGAAAAATGTCTTGCCTTTGAGGGTGACAAAGCACTGGAACGGGCTGCCCAGAGAGGTTGTGGAGTCTCCTCTGGAGACTTTCAAAACCCACCTGGCTGCCATCCTGTGCAATCTCATCAAGGTGAATGTGCTTCAGTAGCGGGGTTGGACTTAATGGTCCCCAGAAATCCCTTCCAATACCTTTTATTCTGTGGTTCTATGATTTTTGTGAATTCCAGTTTTGTCTCTGTGGTTCACCAGAAGTTGCATCCCAGATCTGGAAGTGTTGACTGGACACAAAACATACCCCATGGGCAAAATAGAGACTGCTGGCCAATATATGATTGCTGGCTAGAGGGTTAACCCATGCCCAATGGAGCCATCTGGTAAACTCTCTAGATGAGGAATGTTTCCATTTCCCAAATAAATTTTATTCTTTTATGTATGGGAGATAATCAGTCTGAGAGAGAGACATTTGTCAATGAAACATCCTCTGCAGAAGGAATCTTTATTGTTCGAGTAATTTAAATATTGGCTGGACAATGAACAGCATGAATATAGGGATTCATTTCGCTCGGTCCAAGAAGAGCAAACTTGTGGGATAGATGAACTAATATGTCTTTTTTGTTGCTAATTGCTGTAATTCTGAGAAAGAAAATGGGATGAGACCACTGCAGCAGGAGAGCCAAGAGACCCTCAGACCAGAGGGGTTAACACTTGTTAATCATACAGTTAGGGTCTCATGACAAGACGACTGCACAGGGTACGAACACAGACAGCTCACGCAGCTCCATTTTCCCCACTGGCACTATCTCTTTATGACTTATTGTGTTAATTAGCTCATCTGGTCCATTCTATGGCAGATCTAAATGTGCAGAGATTGTCACCGGAGGAAGACAGAGGGGACTTTGTGCCCAGCTCCAGCAACTTTGCTGTTCTGCAGAAGACTGGTTTTCAAGGAGGCAGCTTTCTAGTTGTCCCCAGGGGAGCAGACTCTTTACAATTAGCAAACAGGAGGGTCCTCCCATTCCCTCTGGTTTTCTGGGGCTTGCTGGGCTCCACCGAAGTCTGGGGAGCTGCAGTTCAGCCTGGGAACTTGTTCCTGCAACCACCTGGGCTCTGGTTCCCCAGAGATACTGTCACCAGCTGCAAACTGACTGTGCCATAGACCTGGAGGGTAGGGATTGTTTCTTTGTTTAGTTTTAGAGTAAAGCTAATGTAATGAAAATCAGTGTTTCCTCACCAAAATTAAAAAAATCTCCCCCCCTCCCCAAACACAGTTTTTCAAAAAGAAGCATCTCAGACTCAGCCAAACTGAGTCCTGTCCTAAGGAGAGAGGATGTGTCATTCTAGTACAGGAATAAGCGTGGCTCAGGGGAAGTAGTGTCCCAGCCAGAGGACTGAAGGTTGTTATACAAATTAATGTGGTAATTACAGTATCATCTGGAGAAAGCAACTGTGACTGTGTCCCTGTTCTGCTAAGTACTGTGTGCGCTGTAATAAAAGAGAACTCCTAGCATGCCTATAATCTCATCAGACAATTCAGAAAAAAAAGATCCACTATTACTGTGTCATAGATAAGGAGCCAAAGACCAGGGACATTTTAAAGGTGCAATACTTACCATTACCCCTGGTGCCGTTTGGGCATACTACATGTAAGAGTAAATTGAAATTTTTCAGAGAGGAAAGGAACATCCACCAATGTTACTAGTGAAAGACAGACAATTTTTATAAAGACAAATTTCTTTAAAATTCCTTTTATCCTTTTGAAATTTTATAATAATCACTGGAAAGGAAAAGAGAAAAGAAAAACTCTGCCTTCTTCATTTATTCTTTGTTTTAGAGAAGAGGAGGCTTTTGAAAAGAGGAGGCTTTTTACCTTGAATTTCGGGAGAGAGTGAGAATGGATAGGGAGGATTCTTTCTAAAGAGAAATACAAATCATAATGGAAAAAATATCAGGGCTAAGAAAAGACACCCCCCACCCCCTCCCCCCCCCTCTCCAAAATAATTTTTTTTGGTTAATGAGCTGTATGTGTTGATTAAGTCCAAACATGTCCCTCCAAAACATCTGCCTAAAAGTAATTGGCAGAAGAGGCTTTGGCAAGGTAGTCTTGTTTAAACTCTGTTTTAATAAGGGAAGTAATGTTAATAAGATATCAAATGAGCAGCCATAAAAAAAAGGTATAAGCAGAGAGACAAAAAGTGTAAGTACGTTAGGAAGGGGAGGATTAAAAGCAACTTCTGCCCAAGTCAAAGCAACCCTGTTACAAGTGAAAAGGACATTAAGCAGAGATTATTAAAAAATAATCCATTGCTCAGTAATGGCAAACATTTCACACCTCACATGGCAGAAGCAATAAATCCCATTGATTCCTCCAAGACAATTTACAATTAAACAGCGATTTGCAAATAAATAAATAAATAAATAAATAAAGGCAGAATTCATTGTGGCACCTTACATCGCCAAATCAAAGCAATTGGAGTGGAATTGAGAATAATTACCAGATGTGTTGCTTTGTGCTCAAAACGGCATCCGTTATTTACAACTACCAATGATGTTCCTTATTTATTCCTCCTGCTGGTCTAATGACTATTGCCATTCAGCATTCTTTTATTTAATCATCAACATCCAAAAAAAGAAGTATCTTTTTTCTCTTCTTTTTTTTTTTTTATTTCCTTTTGGCAGCAGCAGGGAGGGAGAAGTTTCCTAAATCCCAACAATAGCAAATTGCTCTGGAGAAATGCATCATTTTTTCAGCCTGGCCTGCAATTTAATTATGAGCATTTTCTTCAATTTATTGGCCTTTTACAGATGTGCAATCCAAATGGATGCTACTTTAACTCCTGGAGTAATGAATATTTGTTTTCTTCTTGCCTATTTCATGTCTTTTCTATGGAGGATATTTCTGGATGGAAATTGACTGGCGGTCATAAGCATTAAGAGAGTTTGAAGCTCCCCAGGGGAACCCAGCAGAGTCATAAAGTTGCAATACATGTAGCCATACACACACAGAAAGAAAAGTGTTTGCAGGTGAAGAGACTCCGGGGACAAGGATTTTTTTTTTTATTCTTCTGTTTGTTTCAATCTCATTTGCAGGCAGGGTGCTCTCCAGGCTTTTTCTAGGTAAGGACAAAGGGAAAATATTCCTTGAGGAACGAAGAAATGAAACGACAGATATTAGCTGACAATTATATCATCTGGCCCTTCATATATTATGTCCAGAATGAGCCATTCATGGGTCTCACCACACTTTTTCAAGTTGTATATACAAGGTCCTCTCTATTCACATAGAGAAGGAATTCTGAAGGAATAGAAGAAGCTATGCTGAATTGTCTCTACTGCAGGTTGTCCTATAAATTGTCCCTCTTCTATTGTCATCTCAGCATTTCTAGAGGTAAAACTATTGGGGCACCCTTTTTTCCCTACAATATACTGATTGAACATCACTTCATCTTATTTTTCTCTCTCTTTTTGGATATTCAGACTGGATCCTAGTGATTATATAGGGGTTGTCATACTTAATGGCCCTTATACACATTTAGATCAAACCACATCTTAAATGATGATGAGCTTTTATCATTGTTAGTCATTTCCAGGGAACTCTTTTGGAGAAGAAAGTCCACGCAAGTCTGACTCGATAGGGAGAGTGAATGAATACATGGCACAAGGGAGTATGAGGAAAACCTTTTGTCTTTCATTTCAGATGCAGTCTGGTAGTTTCTTCCCTCTCCATCCACCCCCGGGGTCAGTCACTGAATTTCCACTGACAGGCGAGTGTTACCACCATACACCTGCAAAGGTTTTCACCCAGTACTGCAGTAAAAAAGTTAAACTTATACAGGGTAAACTGTAAGCCAGACAATACTGGGGAAAGACACCAGGATGTAGAAACTAATGGTATTTTTGTCACTTCCACTTTTCTGGCAGGGAAAATGAAAGTGGAAAAAGTATGAAAGACATTTTATAGGTATGACTCCGTTTAAGGCTCAGGGCAATCCCCACAGAGCAGAATTAGTTTCACCCCTCTTCCCCCTGCCCCCTTCCCTCCCAGAGGAGGAAGAAAGGCCTCACACAAAGTTGGAAATCAAGATTACAACTTTTAACAGGGAACAACAAAAGAGATATTAAAGGAAGGGGGATATACAGAGGTAATAAGAAAAGATATATATACAAATATATACAACACCGATCCTCGGATGTTGCTGGATTCCTCCCGAGCCACGTGGAGTTGTAGCCAGCCAAGCAGAGGTGCAGACTCAGCAGCAATCCCAGAGAGAAGGAGGCGAGCAGAAATTCCTGTGTCCTTTTATAGAGTGTGGCAGGAAGGGGAGTGCAATAGCCGCTCCACCTGTCCCTCCCCTTCCCCAAACCTTAAACCACAACAAGGTACTAAGGATTACAAGACATCACAGTAGGGCCACAGAAAAATACACACTTGAGCAGTAGATACATTCCTGTTAGCGTCCAAATTCTTCATGATGGGGCTCTCTGAAGAGCTGAGTGTGCAGACCATAAGATCTGTGCCCTTTGATAATCTGTTATATGTTTAAAAGCTTATGGAAGCAGGGCAATTGCTGTCTAAGAAATTCACAGCATACATACACATTTCAGCATACACACACAACATGCAAATTCCTGAAAGGCTCAAAATTTCCTGTCAATTGGGTACTCCCAGTGAAGACAGACATCACTACTCCTTGTTCTATGCCTTTAATCCTCCGTTTTGCTCATTCTGCTCTTTAATCATCAGACAACTCATGACAGTAATTGTGGATGTCCCTGGATAGCTCAGTAATAAATGTATCCTGAACAAACATGACTGTCAGACACTATTTAGCCTACAGCATCAAGTTTATGACCTCACAAAAGAGAATGTTTCTTAAGTTCTCTAAACAACTCTCAAAACTAATTTCTACTTGTCATAAACTTTTTTTTGTATTTTCCTCAGGAATTCAGGAGAGGACACTGTAGATGTCAAATTCTCTAGGTTTACATAGGACTTTGGACCACAGACAACACCTCTGGGTCCAGGTCTTAATGCCTGGACCATTGCATTCTGCCTCTTCAAATCCACCTCTTGGGCAGAGCAATAGCAGCAGAACAATATTGTAGGATATTGTTAATAAAAGTATACTTCTCCCCCCAAAGACTGCTGCTGTGGCATGGAGGACAAGCTCTATTTCTTAATTCAGCTTTGAGCATAGTACACTTGCTGTGAGAGTTTCCTGGTGTAAAGAAGTGGAGTGGGAGAGGGGTTTCCTTCATTGTTAATTATTTGTGCTTCTGGTCTAGTGACCCAAACTATATTTAGCTCCCCATCAAAACCAAAACCTGAAAATTAAATGGACTGGAATGGAAAGGTGGTCTCTGTGTCACTCTCTGGATTCTGTTTCACAAGATGCAATCTTCCTCGATTTCCAAAACCAATTTTCTCCTATCATCTTATGAAAGTAGAGGTCATCCTGTGAAATGTGATATCTCACCAGTTTTTATAAAGGAATGTGCCCTTCCCCAAGAAAGGAGGGTTCATTAAATCATGCAGTTGATCAGATTGCTGAAGCTTTGATTGGCCGACAGCCAGAGTGAAGAAATCCATTGGGAAGAGGCACATGGCACCATCCAAATAAGCTGGCCCTGAACTAGGGTATTTTAATCACACTATTATTGGGAGGAAAGGGGAACCTCAGAGAAGGGCAGTATGGGAGCTTTATCGACTTTTAGGGTCAACAGAAGATGGGAAATAATCAACCAGCCACATCTGAATTCCACAGTTTAGCATTTACTTCCAGGCATCATTTTACTGCTAATCAGAGTCCAAAAATAATTCATGACCCACCTCTGCCCTTGTTGCATACTTTCTCTGCACAATGTCCTTTCAGAAGTTGGCAGACTGCTGTTTGTAGCCAGTACCAAAAGGCAGCTACTTCTGGAATAAGTCACAGCAACAATGTGAAACATATGCTGCAGGACAGATAATCTAGCAGGTTCCGAGAGCAGGTCCATGATCTGAGACAAGCTTCAAGACAAAATGTTGCCTTGGATTAGCAGATGAGACAAAAAAAATCTCTGTGTGCTAGTTAGAACGTGAAAAAGTATGTAGGAACAAGAGTAATTAGGAATGTATAGCTTATGTTCAAACGGAACATTAGGTGGTTTTGAAAGACTTAAAGCAAGTGTAGTCTTGATTTGCAGGGTTCCTTTGTTCCCCAAACTCCAGTTCCATGCAGAATAAATATGGACCTGATCTAGGCAATATCCTGTTTTTATTTGAAAGGTGGTCAAACTCTTTTGACAGTCATGCTTTAAAGGATCACAAGGCTCTAGATTTTACAAACGTAGGCAACATTTTTTGTAGGTAAACACTTCAGTGGGGACAGACAAGTTAAGTTGGTGCAGCTCAAACACAAACTACTTCAAGTGTAGCAAACTCACTGGGAAGTCTATAACCTTGCCTACCTTTCTGGGACTTCCTGATGATTCTTGCACTGAAGATCTTATGACAAGAAATGGCTGAATTAGTTTATACCTCCCCTATCATCAATACATTTGCCCACTTCAGGTCTTAGAGGAAGAATGTGGTTGCGGGATTGCAGCTAGCACATTTCTAGTGGCAAAGACCTTCACTATAAGGTGACAAAAGCTCACTTTAGTTTTTTAACTCAGTTACTGAGAGGGATATGAAAGACCAGATGGTAGGAACCACATCTGGCCAAACCTTGCTGGCAGAGCCCTCAGTGTTGTGTATGTGGGGAAGTCAACATTTGTGTCTGTCTGACATACAGTTAGGTGGATGTACACTTGGATGGTGGTCCTTCCACACAAAGTGGCAAGAAAACACATAGCCATAGCTGGTGACTCAAAGAGTAGGCAGATCTGAATCAAAAGCAAAGAGTGTATTTGTTTTGAATTTGAAAGATGTAGATAACCTGCATCTAGCAGAAGGATAGGGAGAACATATAAAAGTGTCCCACTATTCAGCTGCCAGGGGTTCGGAGACAAAATATGCTGTGGACATTGTATCAGCCACGAAGAGGAGAGTTAACATGGTATCCTTGAATCAGACACCCGTTCCTCAGGCTTGAGGGTTTCACATAGTTCAGTCCAGCAACCTCACTTTTGGCTTTTGATCTAAGTCAAACCTTTTGATGTGAATTAATTCCCCTCAGGCCAGGCTGCCCTGCCCACTTTTCCTTCCTAGAGTGTTGGTACAAACAGCCTCAGGCTGAACGGGCTTGCAGGTTGCTTCCAGCTGTCACTAATAGGAGTGGAGAGGGCAATAACCGGCTTAACCTAGCCAGTCTGGGGGATGTGCTTTACTAGTGTTTGGAGATAGAAAGGTGTTTTGCATCTTAGCTACATTAAATATCTCAGAAGAAAAACGGTCTTTCCTGGGGGATTGCCTCTCTCTTCAGTGATTCCTAGGCAAGCTGAACACCTTAAACCAACCCCAAAAGGGAGCAACAAAAGCCTCCACTGATGGAGGTTCCATATCAGAGAAATGTCTACTGCTGAAATGCAGTGGGTCCCCTGGCAGAAGGGGTGCTCTGGTCTAGGAGACACTTCCCTTTGATTTCTTGGGAAAAGTGGATGTGCAGGTCCTCTGAAAATCAAATTTTTAATTCTGAAACTTAGAATATATATATGGTTTTATCAGCTAATATTTATAACCAGCCAATGCATTATTTTACATCCTGTTTTGCAAGTGGGAAACTGAGGCACAGAAAGCCATAGGACTTGGTCTAAGATGTCCAACTAGAGTAGAACTGAAAAATAATGCTATCAGAATTAAAAAAAGATTTTCTTCTTATGTTGCTGTAGGGCACCAAGCTCTGTCAAGGAGGGGAGGAATGACTTACCTTTTCCCAAAGGGAGCAGTGAGAAATACTGCCTGCTTGCTCTTGCTTCCTCAGCTGCTCCCAGTAACAGAGATACCAGACAACAGCAACAGAGTGATCAGAAAGTTGTGATTGGAACCAAAAAGAGGATGAATTTTCAGAGGGAAAGGCACACTGTGGCTTCTTCACAGGATTATTTTATAATTTCCCAATTACACCTTGTTAGCTGGTAAAAGCTAATTCTGTCAAATAGTCCCATTCAACTAAACAAACCGAGAACTGTAAATTCACTACATGAGTAGCTGACCCTTCATTTTTGGAAATTGGCAGACCTCTATCCTAAGGTGAGGCATTCAAAGGCCTTGTGCCTTGCTCACCAGCTGTTGTTTGAACAGTTTTTCAACTCTTTGGAGAATATTGATATTGATTCTGGAAAACAAGAGTTAATTTGGAGAGACAGACAAACACACACAAATGAAGTGCATTTGAGTTTAAAGAAAAAAAAGTTAGCATCATGCCATTGAACTATTGACAAGGCTGTCACAAATATCATCTTGTCTCAGTGTAAATAAACAAGCTTAGTGCTGTTATTTTAGAATAAAAGGCCAGAATAGGTTTTGTATTGACTTTCTAATACCCACTCAAGAGTTGGAAGAAGAAAATTAAAGATAATAAAGTAAAAGTGCAAACCATAAAAGTGGAGACAGCCAGTGCATAGTAAACCGTGAATCTGAGTTCTCTTCAGTGCAGGAAACCAATTGTGTAACTCAGTAAAGGTCAGCAGCAAAGATAAGAAGTTGAGGTTGTCAGTGAATCCCCTTCTATATTTGGAAGGATGATGGCTGAAGTATGATACAATCTTGGTCTGCAGTGATTCAAAGGCTGGTGCTCATGTCCTACCTTTCTGCATGCACTTGAGAGCTGGGTAGTGTTTCTGGCTCTGTCACATTCGTTTGAAATTCACCTGCTCCTGGGTAGCTTATCCAATCCATTGGGCAGCAATGGTGATGTAAACTGGTAATCCCATTTTAACTCTGTTCAGTGACGGGGGCATTTATAATGCCCTAGAATAGATTCAAGTGTGATTTCAAGCTCTCTTCATTTGCCTTTCATACAATAACCGTGCACTGATGCTACAGAAATTATATGGTTCCTTTTCTGGGGCTTTTTCTTGGGGAAATTCAGCCCTTACTTTGGGTGATTTGTTAGACTAACTCCATCATACTTATCAAGTTCTTCTTAGAGCCCCTTTCCCTGGGAACTTTCCAAGCTTCTCTGATACTTCCATGGACATTCTCACTTCTTTTTGTCATCTTAAGTTGAAGAGGGTAGAAGGATTAAAAAAGATGAGAAAGAACTGGAAAGGGAAAACTATTCTCCTTGCACCAACAACGCTCTCAGAAAGGACCACTTTTTACCCTCTGTCCCTTCTCAGCATGCTTTGAGCAAACTATGAATGAGATGTTAGACCTGCAAGCCCAAGACGCTTTCCTTAAAGACAGCGAATAACGTGTGAGAACCCACACATCCCATTTGACAAGTAGTGTGCTGCTAAATGAGCTGAGGTGCTTGTAGAGTGGGTGCTATCAGATGCATGTGTTTGTTCAGAACCTTTTGTAAAAAAACCTAAGAACATGTATGTGCTTTGGAGTAGACCTTGAGCAGCAGCAGATAAGAGAAAAAAATGCTTGATATGAAAAGATTGAGGGAAATTTTGAGTGCTGCAAAGAAACATGGTCAGAGTGGAGGAGCTAAAAGAAAGTTTAAAGCTGAAAGAGCTCAGGTTGATGGTGAAGTTAAGGAGGAGGAAGGGGTGATAGCTGGAAGGGAAAAGAGACTGCATGAAGGACTGACATGATGATGAGATTTTTGGGCATGGTGTCCCAAGGCGGGGCAAGGGAGAAAGCCAGTGGAGAGATCTGATCCCTTACAAGCAGCAGATATGGAAGACATTAACTGGAATCAAACACTACTAATGACTG
>VYZX01013893.1:61207-72812 GCA_013401335.1 Brachypteracias leptosomus | reverse complement strand
GGGACTGAGACCTGTCCAGATTGTGACATTTGTGAGTGTCGGAGACCTGCCGAGATTGTGACACGTGTGAGGAGCTGAGAACTGGAGAGTTCCTGACACGTGTGAGTGTCTGAGACCTGCTGAGATTAGAAACTAGAACTAGATAAAAAACATTATTATTTTAATAATATAAACCAGAAATAGATACAACATTATTACATGTCACAATCTCTCCAGGTCTCAGACACTCCCACGTGTCACAATCTCAGCAGGTCTCAGCACTCACCAACTTTCTCATTTCCTCAGCCCAGCTATTTTTTATATTTTTTTAGTATAAAATGATTATATTGAATATATATCTAATTATTTTATAACAATATANTAAAACTCTATAATGATATAGAAATAATAATGATAATAAATAATAATAATAATATTTAATTAAATACAAGCAGGTCCCAGATGTTCAGAGCATCCCTGGGGGACTTTTTAGCTGCTATTTTCCTGTAGCCATCAGATCCACCTTAAATCTCAATTTAAAACCTCATCATCATTGGGTGAGTTCAGCAGCAAGTGAGGAGCTGAAGATGATGACAATGATGACGATGATGGTTTAAAACAAGCCCTCCAAAGCTGCCCCCTCAGCCTCTGCTGCTCTGTCCCTCCCCCGCCAGGCTGGTTTCAGAGGGTTGAGGTTTCAGCAAAAGAAGAAGAGGAGGAGGAGGAAGTTCTTTGAAGCTCTTTCACATCACTCTTCTCCCCCATCTTTCTCCCCCCCAGGTCACGGAGCCTCCTGCAGCCCTGGAGATGGAGGTCGTGGTGAGTACAGAGCTCTGCTGGGCGACCCCCCTTCTTCTCCCCTCTCCCCTCCACCAGTTTGCTGCCTCTCCGGTGCTGTCCCACCACAGCAGCTCCTCAAACCCTCCTCCCCAACTCGGGGCTCTCACGTTTTATCACAGACCCGTAGAATGGTTTGGGCTGGAAGGGACCTTAAAGGTCATCCAGTTCCAGCCCTTAGACCTCCCACTAGAGCAGGTTGCTCCAAGCCCCGTCCAGCCTGACCTTGAGCAGCTCCAGGGATGGGGCTTCCACCCCCTCTCTGGTGAAACATCTATTTTAGGAAGAGTTTGTCACCCCCATGGGCCAGTTTTAGAAGCTCCAAGCAGCCTGAAGCTCACTGGCAGCCTTTGAGCCTTCCCACCTGAACTGGAGAGCCATTGGGTCATTTGGGTTGGAAAGGTCCTCCAGGGTCATCAACGCCTTTGCCCAGCCTCCCCCTAGACCTTGTCTTGAGGCACCACATCTGCGTCTGGCGGAGAGGGGCCAAGTTTCTCTTTGCTGAGGCACCTCTCCACAGCAAGGTCCTCCCTGTCCCCCCACAGCTCACCCCCCCCGGTGGGACCCTCCTGGGCTGCTGCAGGAACAGCACCGCAGATGGGGACCTGCTCAATGCCACCGACCTGCCCTGCGACAGGAGCCGGGTCAGGCACTTCGCCAGGACCGTCCTGCCCGCCTTCTTCTGGCTCATCTTCTGCCTGGGCACCCTGGGGAACACCTTGGTGGTGCTGGTCTGCTGCAGGTACCACCTGAGGAGGAGGAGGATGGACCAGTACCTGCTGCACTTGGCCGTCGCCGACCTGCTCCTCCTCCTCACCCTGCCCTTCTGGGCCAGGGCTGCCTCCGACGGCTGGATCTTCAAGAGCTTCATGTGCAAGGTGGTCAACAGCCTGTACAAGATCAACTTCTACGGGTGCAGCTTGTTCCTGACCTGCATCAGCTTCCACAGGTACGTCACCATCGTCCGGGGGGCCACGGTCCCAGCCTCGAGGAGACGGCGGCTCCTGCGCAGCAAGCTCCTGTGCTGGGCGGTCTGGGCGACCTCCGTGGGCCTCTGCGTCCCCGACATCATCTACAGCCAGAGCCTGCGGGTGGGGGACGTGGTGGTCTGCCAAGTGCTGTACCCCCCCGAGGTCAGCACCGCCTCCAGGGTCACCCTCCTGGCCTTGAAGGTCACCGTGGGCTTCTTCCTGGCGCTGCTCGTCATGGCCGTCTGCTACGCCCTCATCATCAAGACCCTGCTGCGAGCCCAGAGGTGCCAGAAGCAGAAGTCCCTGAAGATCATCGCCGCGCTCCTCACGGCCTTCCTGCTCTCCCAGCTGCCCTACAACGTCCTGCTGCTGGTCAGGGCCATCCACACCTACCCCGTGGTGGGCAGCAGCTGCCGGGCCACCGACCGGCTGGACGTCGGGCTGCAGGTCACCCAGGGCCTGGCCTTCCTCCACCCCTGCCTCAACCCCTTCCTCTACGTCTTCGCCGGGGAGAGGTTCCGGAGGGTGCTGGGCAGGGTGGGGTGGGGTGGGGGTGGTGGCCAGGAGGTCTTCTCCTCCAGCCGGGAGCACGGCTCCAGCTGGGCCTTCACCATGCTGGGCAGGAGGCGGGTGAGGAGCTCCCTGACCCTCAGCACCCACTTGGCCTCCTCCATCGCACCCCCTCCTGGCCAGGGCCTCCAGGAGGTTGGTCCCATCCCTCCAGAGGAGCACCAGGCTCTGTAGAGGTGGTTGATACACCCCAAAGAACATCTCAGAGGAGCGGGGGAGGGCTGGGGGGGGGGTCCTGGGGTGTCCCATCCTCGCCCAACTGGGGATCTCTGGGTGAAAGGAGGGGAAGATCTCCAGCAGAACGGAGCCCCCCAGCCCTGCTGGAGGACAGGAGCTCCTCTGGGGGAGATGTAGATGCTCAGCCCCACTGCAGCTCCAACCACAGCCCTAGAACCCTTTAGGTTGGAAGAAACCCTTTAAGGTCATTGAGTCCACCCATGCCCCCATCCCTGCCAGGGCACCACTAACCCCTGAGCCCTCAGCACCACATCTCCAGGGCTTGGAGACCCCTCCAGGGATGGGGACTCCACCACCGCCCTGCCCACCAAGAAATTGCTCCTCAGCTCCAACCTCAACCTCCCCTGAGACCGTTTCCTCTTTAATTAATGAATTATTTCCTCTTTTAATTAATTACTGCAATAATTAGAGCACGGCAATGACCATCAGGTTGGTGCTGGTGCTTCTCCACCCAGCAGAGAAGATGCGGACCTTGCTTAGGAGCTTTTAAAACCTTCTTAGGGGCAAAAATAGCAAAAAATGTGTTTTTTACCATATATGTAAGAAAGGGTGGGGGAGGTTGACCCATTTGTGTGGAAGGGAAGCTGAAGTTCTGCTGAATAAAGGCCAGGGAGGGGACAAGGAGGTTGTTTCTCAGCTCTGTGTCCTTCCCGAGCTGGGATCCACATGGAAGCCATCCCAAGACCAGGACCTGCCCCTGCTGGAGGAGCCCAAGGAGACCTGTGTGACCAGACCCCTCTGCAGGGTGTGGAAGCCCCAGCGCAGGAGCTGCCCCAGCAGAGCAGGTTCTCAGCAGGGGTGGGGTGCAGCCTGGGCAGGTTTCTGAGGCTGTGGGGTGGGACTGAAGGTTCCCCACACAACTGAGCCCCGCCAGCCCTTCCCACGGTAAGGGTGGTCCCACCTCAAGGGTCCTCCCAGCCCTAGAAGAGCCCTTGAAGAGCCAATAAACACACAAACCTTGGCTGCCCGGTGGCCTCAAGCTCCTCTTCCACGCACACATCCCATGAACGTGGATTTTGGGGTCTTCTCAGAGGAGGTAGAAGCTTCTTCAGGCCACCATGGGAAATTCTCGTGCTTGGTCGATGAGTGAAACTGCCGAGGGTGGTGAAACGGGCGTGAACTTTCAGCATTGGGTCACCTCCAGGTCAGGCACGTCCTGCTCTGACTCAGGCTGCTCCTCAAGGGCCTGCTGGGGACCTCCTTGAGTCACAGCATCCCTCTGAGATGATCCAGCCCAACCATCCCCCCAGGAGCGTGTCCCTCCTGCGGCCCAGCAGCTGCTGGTGGCTTCCCAGGCTCATGGAGAAGCTGCTTCCCTGCAAAGCTGCAGCTTTGTCCCGTGTTGGTGGCCACCACACCGCAGACACTCAACCATGGAGGGGTTTGCTGCCATCGCCCCCTCTTCCAGCTGCTGGAGACCAAAACTGTGGCCAGAACCCTCCCGGGGCTCCCCTCTCCCACCACCCTGAGGTTTCAGGTGGGTTTATCCCACCAGAAGCCCTCTCATACCTCCCTGGGGTGAGATGATGGTGTCATCCGACCTCCCCGCTCCAGCAGGGTGTCCAGGCAGGGTTGGAATCCCTCCAGAGAAGGAGAGGCCCCTCCTGATGGCCAGGTGGAAGCTCAGCTCCAGCAGAACCGTCACCAACCAGCTGCTGGAAGCCCTGGGAGAAGCCCGAGACCCTCCACGGTTGCCCTCCCCTCTTCAAGGCCATTTTTTCCTCCTTATTTGGACCCTTTTTCCCAGCTCAGATCACCCCCCAACCCTCTGATGGCCCTTCCATGCTGGGCTGTCTCTACAAGGCACAGAAGAGACCCAAGCTCCGACCAACAGAGGATTTTATTGAATTCCTGAGGTTAACAAGGGAAAGCAAAGCCCCAAGACCCCCCCAGCACACACCCCCCAGCTCTGTACCCCATGGACACCCAGAGCTCCTCCTCCTCCTCCTCCTCAGGAGCTGGGGGTGAAGGGATGGATGCACTTCTTTGGCAGTGAGGACCACAAGGTGCTTCTGAGCAAGTTCCAAGCCCCAGGGATGGAGCGTAATTAAAACCATAGTGCAATTAAAACCAGAGCTTGAGTCCAGGTTTAAGGTCCACGTCTGGGGCTGGGGGGAGCTCCTGGGCAAGACACGATTGAGGGTAAAGGGACACTCCCAACTTCTTGGAGCAACCACCAGCCTCTGGGGGACAGAAGCACCCCCCCTGCTCTTCCAGGGAGGGAAAACCCACAGCAAAGCCCTTGGCCTGCAAGTGCCATCCCCTTCCATTGATTTAATGGCCAATTCTCAATATTGGCTTCCTCTTCTTGGTGTTGCCCAACCCAACCACCACCCCAGCACCTGAAGAGGTTTCTCAGCATCCCTGGAACACCCCAAGAACAAGGGCTGCAGGATCCAAACAAACCTCCACTGGTGCCAAGCCCTTGGTTGGGTTTCCACAGCTCCAGGAACTCACGATGGCTCCTTCCCTGGCTTCTCTCCAGAGTCCCCTTCTAGGGATTCCTGGTCTGGGATGGTTCCTCCAACCGGTCGCACTCTTGCCCATCTCCTCTTTGGAGACTTCTCCTCCTCCTTCCAGCCTCCCCTTGGTTAGAGCCAACCCTTTCTTTGCTCCCACTCCCAGCCCTCCTCCCGAGAGGAGAACGTCCATAAAGCTACTCTGAGGAGGACCTGGAGGTGCCACAGAGGCCCAAGGGCTAAATAAAAACACCCCAGTGATTTTATCCCCCCTCCTCTCCAGCCCTGAAGGAGCATCAGGGAAACATCCCATCTACCAGGTGGAGCCACCTGCTTGTAAAGATCTGCCAGAGGATGAAACGATGCCAAGAACTGAGGAAAAAAAAATGTGTAATTCTGGCCGGGGAGGCTCCAACCACCCAACATCTCCTGGCCCAAGAGTTGGGAGCGTCCCTGGACCCCACGTTTGGCATCTGAAGGGAGATCCCAGAAGATTAGTACCTCCTAACTACACAACTTAAAACCACACCTAAAAGCTTGAGGGGAGCTGGGGCAGCTCCTCAGGGGGGCTGCACAGCACGTGGTGCCCCGAGCTCCTCCTCCCAGCAATAAATAATCATCTCCTTGCCTAATTAAATAGAAAAAAACCCCAGCTTTGACACTGGAAAATGTCATTTTTTGGGTGCTGCTTATTGCCTCTATTGCCAGCTCCTCCCCTCTCTCTCCTCAGGGTTGTTTGGTTGAGGGTTGGGGGGGTTTTTTTGCAGTTTTAATTGCATTTTTTTTAGTGTTTGCGGCCTGTGAGCTCAGCCTGGTGCCCACCCCACGTCCAGGGAGGGGTTTAGTGTTTTTATCTCTCATTACCTGGAATAAATAACCAGCAGCCTCCAGCTTTATCTGCAGGATCTGCGATCAGAGACCTCCCCAACCTCGGCTGCTAAGTGCCCAACACTTGAGGTCTCCACCTTTTTGGTGGCATGGGCTGGACCAGCACCTCTCACCCCACTTGGGATGGGCTTTTTGGGGCCAATTCAAACATTATTGCTATTTTCCCAGGCTAGAAAACTGCTTTTGGGGCCTGATTAAGGTGCTAGAGCAGGAGGAGGGAAGTTCCTCCCCCTGGCGTCACACAGATTTGGCCTGAAACTCACCCCTGGTCCTGCCACCAAGTGTCCCAAGGAGAGAAGGAGCTGCTGCTACTTGGAACCAAAGCATTTTAAGACTTGGCAAAAAGCCCAAAAGGTTAAAAAAAACAAACAAACAAAAAAAACCAACCCTATTTTTGCTGTTTATAAAACGTGGGGAAGATAAAAATCCCTCTGGCTTGATTGCATCACAAGGTGTGAAGTGGGAATTATTGCATAGCTGCTGTTCTGCTCCACTGGAGAACCACCCAAGGCTCATTTTCCTTTCCTTCCGAAGGATATTTCTGGAAAAGCAGCAAATCTGATGCTCAGCAGAGAATCCAGACCCTTATTCCTCCCCTGAAAACCCACCTGACCTGCCAAGCCGTGGCTGGAGAGCCACCTGTACACGGTACAGAACCACCAGTGTCCCCAAAAAGGCTCCTTTAGTGTCCTCCAAGTGCTTCCCCAGCTCTTGCATAGATCAAGTCTCTAACAGCATCTCTCCCAGGGGAATTAAAAATCGTGTATTCCAGGCTAGGGGAAGTCACTCCCATCGTAGATAACGGGTCTCTCTACGGCCAGGTGGTAAAACACCCTCTTGGAGATGAACCTGCCAAGACACAAGGGAGCAAGAGCATCAAGTCAGCTCATGTCAGCCTGAGAAATTGACAATTTTTCAGTTTATACTCAATAAACCCCAAGAAATTGGTGTTAAAAATAAGTGTACCCACGAGGGGGGGGTCAGGTCTGCGGCTGAGCTAAGTTTTGAGCTAGAAGGGGGAGGTTTAGATGAGAGAAAAGGAGGGAATTTGCTGCTGAGGGTGGGGAGAGCCTGGTTGAGGTTGCCCCGAGAGGCGGTGGCTGCCCCAGCCCTGGAACCATCCCAGGGGAGGCTGGAAGGAGCTCTGAGCAACCTGAGATAGTTGCAGCTGCCCAGAAGATCCTGGAAGGTTGGGACACGAGGGGAATTCTGCCGGGAGGGGACCAAGAAACCACACCGAGACCCAAAGCTGAGGCAGAAGATGCTTGGCCAAGGCAGCACAAGGGCCCATCCCTCGGTTCCAGAGGCCAGCAGGAGTGTTTCAGCTCCACACCCACCTGGAGAAGGTGTTGTCAAAGATGAGGGTGTAGACTCCAGGGTTCCTCACCTTCACCTGCCCCCGGATGGTCTCCTTGTGGGAGTTGCAGCGGGTCATGGGGATGAGGACCTGGGGTTCAGGACACACCAGAGGGAAACTTGCCATCTGCCCTCAGAAATGCATTTAAACCTGAGCCACCCTGGAGCTCCCAGTGTCCACAGGTGCCTGAAAAACTATTTTCTTTTCCCTGGGGAGCACCAGAAGTTGCCCCAGACTGAAGTGTCCCAGTGGAGACACTGAGGACAACACAACAAGACCCAAAGTTAGAGCAAAGAGACCAAGATGGAAGCAACTCTTTGAAGAAAAAAAGAGATTTTTTTTTTTTTAGGGAGCTTGTTAGCCTGGAGTGAATTAAATGCTAAATAAGTGTCTGATCTCCCCCAACCAGCCCCGAGCAGCTCGTGAATTAACTAAGATCAAGGAGGGGAATAAAAGAGGAATTTTTTGAGGGTTGGACTCTTATTTTTGTTTAATAAGAGTGAGTGACTTTCAGAGGTGGGGAGGGAACCAAGGGCTGACCTTGCAGTGCTCCAGAGGAGCCTCCTCTGCCTCCTGGTAGAGCACACTGAAGGAGATGCTCTTGGGGTCGGAGGAGAAGACCCAGCTGATGGTCAGTCCCACCTCAGCCACCGTGATGGGGATGAGGCTGTAGGTGCTGGACTTGATGAACAGCTCCCTGTTGCTCTCCCCAAAGTCCAGGATCTCCTCCACTGTGAGGGGCAGCCTGATCCTGGGGGGGCAGAACAAGAATTAACTGAAGAGATCTGATTGATCCAGCCAGAAATAATCATCACTGCCTTTTATTTTGTCTGAGGCGCAAGATGCAGGAAAATCCAGCCTTGTCTTCCCTGCAGTTCTTGCTTTCAGCCAGCTGACACCAAGACTTCCCCTGCTCTGGCACACGTGGACGTTGTTCACTCGTCTCCTGGTGGCCAGAACAATCTAGTGCTCCAATAAAGGGGTTTTTTTAATCATAGTAACTCCAAAAAGAATCTGCTGCCCTCTGCTGTTGTCTGGACAAAGCTAAACCTGATTTATTCACCTTCCCAGGTATCATCTGTGCGGGATATTGGGATGAGGAGTGTGGGACAGAAGGTGCAGAGCAGCTCTAGATCCCCCAAAGCCCCTAATCCTACAGCTGCTGAAGCTTCTCACAGCTCTGGGTTAAAACCTCCCCCGGAACTAAGCCAGAATCCCCAAGCCAGGCTTAAGAAGAGAGTGTCAGGGCTCTGTGACTCCAGCTCAACCCCAGCATGGTGGGGTCGGGAGGACCTCTGGAGATGCCCTCATCCAACCCCCCTGCCCCAGCAGCTCCCCCAGGATCACACCCAGGAGGGTTTGGGATCCCTCCAGAGCAGGAGCAACCTGGGAGCCACGAAACCCTTGTGCTTACATGATCTCTCCTGACTTCAAGAGGCAAATCTCAGCATCTTGGGCAACCTGCCACTCCTCCGACTCGTCCAGGGCTGAGGAGTTACACGTGCTGCTCCTAGGACGAGGCAAGAGGGAGGGCTCTGAGTAAAAACCCCCCCAAGACTCCCTCCAAGGCCCCCCCCGGGAGCAGGGGTCACTCACAGCTCTGTCACGCTCTGCTCCAGGGAGTCTGGCTCCATCTGGCCCTCGTGGAGAGACTCTGCCTCCTGCACTTGGCACAGCTCCTCATCAGTGATGATATCAAAGGCTGCATCATCCGGGGCCTTGGGGGCCTCACCTCCCACTGGGTGGCATGGAAAGGAACATGGAAAGCATCAGCCGGATGGACAACAAGCAAGCAAAGCCCTCTGGGGCAAGACCAGCCCATTCCTCCACCTTTACAGAAGGCTAAAAGCCAACTGAAGACCTCAGGTTGAAAACCTCATCTGATAGACACCCACATTTCAGTCAAACTCAAAGCTGGGCCCAGCCCCACCCTGACAACACCCCATGAATAGGTCCCAGGGGCAGGAGGTGACCCTGGGGCTTCCTGGAGAACATCCAAGACACCCCATTTCTGCCCAAACCAACCAAATCCAAAGCTGGGAGCAGCCCCACCCTGACAACACCCCATGAATCGGTCCCAGGGGCAGGAGGTGACCCTGGGGCTTCCTGGAGAACATCCAAGACACCCCAAACCAACCAAATCCAAAGCTGGGAGCAGCCCTACCCTGACAACACCCCATGAATAGGTCCCAGGGGCAGGAGGTGACCCGGGGGCTTCCTGGAGAACATCCAAGACACCCCAAACCAACCAAACTCAAAGCTGGGAGCAGCCCCACCCTGACAACACCCCATGAATCGGTCCCAGGGGCAGGAGGTGACCCGGGGGCTTCCTGGAGAACATCCAAGACACCCCAAACCAACCAAACTCAAAGCTGGGAGCAGCCCCACCCTGACAACACCCCATGAATCGGTCCCAGGGGCAGGAGGTGACCCGGGGGCTTCCTGGAGAACATCCAAGACACCCCAAACCAACCAAACTCAAAGCTGGGAGCAGCCCCACCCTGACAACACCCCATGAATCGGTCCCAGGGGCAGGAGGTGACCCGGGGGCTTCCTGGAGAACATCCAAGACACCCCAAACCAACCAAACTCAAAGCTGGGAGCAGCCCCACCCTGACAACACCCCATGAATCGGTCCCAGGGGCAGGAGGTGACCCGGGGGCTTCCTGGAGAACATCCAAGACACCCCAAACCAACCAAACTCAAAGCTGGGAGCAGCCCCACCCTGACAACACCCCATGAATCGGTCCCAGGGGCAGGAGGTGACCCGGGGGCTTCCTGGAGAACATCCAAGACACCCCAAACCAACCAAACTCAAAGCTGGGAGCAGCCCCACCCTGACAACACCCCATGAATCGGTCCCAGGGGCAGGAGGTGACCCGGGGGCTTCCTGGAGAACATCCAAGACCCTCCCTCCCTCCCTCCCTCCGGGGATGGACTGACCCGGAGCCCTGTCTGGGGGCGAGAGGGGGGACTGGAGGGACGCCGGGGAGCCCTCCTGGTTGGCACTGGAGCCCGAGTCCTCGGCCGTGTCCACGCTGAGCCGGGGCCTGCTGAAGCACGCGCGGCAGCACCGCTCCTTCTTGCCCCCAGCCTTGGTCACCAGGTAGTTGTTGCAGCAGTAGTAGCAGAAGATGCGGCCGCACACCCTGGGGAGGGTTCAGGAGGCGTCAGAAAAGGCACCACGGGCAGGGGGGGACGTGGCTATGGGATGGAGCTTGGGGTTTGGTCATCGGGGGCTTCCCCTACATCCCCCCAGAGGTGAGGCCAGCTCCTGCTGGCCAACGCGGGCAGAAACTCACACTCGGACTTTGCTGCCTTCAACAGGGACCCCAGAAAACGCTAAAAAACCCCCACCCTAAACTGCCTTACTGTAGAGATACTGAACTGTTAAATAGCCACAAATACGCACCAGATAGCATGTGGGAGATAGAGAGGGGATCCTATATTATATTATATTGGAGAGGGGATCCTATATTATATTATATTGGAGAGGGGATCCTATATTATATTATATTAGAGAGGGGATCCTATATTATATTATATTAGAGAGGGGATCCTATATTATATTATATTAGAGAGGGGATCCTATATTATATTATATTAGAGAGGGGATCCTATATTATATTATATTAGAGAGGGGATCCTATATTATATTATATTAGAGAGGGGATCCTATATTATATTATATTAGAGAGGGGATCCTATATTATATTATATTAGAGAGGGGATCCTATATTATATTATATTAGAGAGGGGATCCTATATTATATTATATTAGAGAGGGGATCCTATATTATATTATATTAGAGAGGGGATCCTATATTATATTATATTAGAGAGGGGATCCTATATTATATTATATTAGAGAGGGGATCCTATATTATATTATATTAGAGAGGGGATCCTATATTATATTATATTAGAGAGGGGATCCTATATTATATTATATTAGAGAGGGGATCCTATATTATATTATATTAGAGAGGGGATCCTATATTATATTATATTAGAGAGGGGATCCTATATTATATTATATTAGAGAGGGGATCCTATATTATATTATATTAGAGAGGGGATCCTATATTATATTATATTAGAGAGGGGATCCTATATTATATTATATTAGAGAGGGGATCCTATATTATATTATATTAGAGAGGGGATCCTATATTATATTATATTGGAGAGGGGATCCTATATTATATTATATTGGAGAGGGGATCCTATATTATATTATATTGGAGAGGGGATCCTATATTGGAGAGGGGATCCTATATTGGAGAGGGGATCCTATATTGGAGAGG